>JAVTVY010027981.1:0-11563 GCA_036873755.1 Hanleya hanleyi | reverse complement strand
GTGAGGTATCAATGTCAAGCACACGTGAGGGAGCATCCGACTGGGTGGATGTGGGGTAGGAATATCGTCATTCTGCGCATGCGCAGGCAGGCCGTGGTATGGAAATAGACCTTTTGGGGGCCGATATAGACCACTAGTGGTCCAAATGGATTGTGGGAGGTATCAAAGTGAAGCTTTTGTGGGATAGAGTCAGAATGGCGTGTTTTTTATTGCAATTCGCGTCAATCTGCGCATGCGCAGTTGGGTGTAGTAAGTAAAGTGGCCATTTTAGGGCAGTGAAGGAATGTATTTGGTGTAGAAATGGACCATCCTTAGTCCGAATGCGTCGTGTCAAGTGGCATCTTGTAGCAACGCCCGCCAACGCCAAACTGAACGCTTCAAGCTCTCATTTTTCTAGACACTAATTCATTGGAAATGCAGTGACGCCCGTCAATGACCGTCGTTACGCCCTAGCCTAACACCTTGACGCCATGATATAGACCGAAGAGAGAACAACAACAACAACAAGGATGAGAGAACAACAACAGGTTTTTTCATATAGTTTATTCTCCCCAATGCTACATCATACCCACGCTGGGAGAGCCGCGTTGGGTAGGTTTACAATACACGTAGCCTCTTGTCCAATCAGAGGCCGTCATTTGGCACTGCATCTGTCATACTCGTTCTTGCCCGTTAGATGTATTCTCAGCTGCTCTTGTCCAATCAGAAGTCGCCATTTCAGAAAGTTCTATCTTCGGCCATGTTCGCCCTGAACCGTTTGTTCTATGGTGTAGAGATGGACCATCCTTGGTCCGAATGCGTCGTGGGAAGTGTCATCTTGCAGTTCTCGGGGTGTAGGCTCCATTTGAGGGATGTCCACAGCATCTCTGACGTCATTGGTGACGTCATCAGTACGAGTGGTAGCCCGGTGGTGGTGGTAGCTCCCGTGTGGCAGAGCTCATGGAGCTCAAAGCTTGTGGAGCTCAGAGCTCGGAAATGACGTCATCGCATGCATGCGCGCGTACCTAACGCGATCGGTGACGTCATCAGTACTAGTAGCGAAAGTCCACAGCATCTCTGACGTCATTGGTGACGTCATCAGTACGAGTGGTAGCGAAATTTTGATTAGTCGTCCAATACATATGGAATGATGAGGGACAGGAGTTAATTGCTATATGTACAGACACCACCACACACCAATAATACCACACACACACATACCACCAACGCCACCACCGGGCGTTGACGGGCATCAACGCCCGGTGGTGGTGGTAGCTCCCGATCCAAGAGCTCTGCCACACGGGAGCTACCACCACCACCGAGCGTTGACGCCCATCAACGCCCGGTGGTGGCGTGTGGTAGTGTGTGTATTATTGGTGTATGGTGGTGTCTGTACATATAGAGATTAACTCGTGTCCCTCATCATTCCATATGTATTGGACGACTAATCAAAATTTCGCTACCACTCGTACTGATGACGTCAACAATGACTTCACAGATGCTGAAGAAGAACAAATCACCAGGGATTGATTGTATATTAAATGAATTTCTTAAGCGAAGTGAAAATGCACTGCTACCTACATACAAAATTATATTTAATGCTATTCTTGATTCTGGTTTTATACCGGAAGACTGGCAGATAGGTCTAATTAAGCCCATCTACAAAGGAAAAGGGCCCAGGGATGACCCGAATAGTTACAGACCGATTACCCTTCTCAGTTGCCTCGGGAAATCATTCACCTCAGTTTTAAACACAAGACTGAATGAATTTGTTGAATCTACTGGGGTTCTAAAGGAGAATCATGCCAGTGATACACGTTACACATAAAATATATGAATACCTGATAAATGTAGGGAACTAATCCGCCTACATAATGTTTCCTCGGGATTATCTTTAGGGAACGTTCATCAATATGGATATAAAACTTGATGATGTAATTACAACGTAACGATCGATTTTAAAGTTTAGGTTAATAAAAACTAGTTCAACTTATATACTATCAGACACATTGTGACTGATTCGGCGAATCTTCTCACATGCATGTAGTTGTAATTAATTTTAGAATAACTCATTCTCCGTGGAGCATGGATACCAGTGCTGGATGGGCGATCCACGTATGGCATTCGAACCTACAATCAAGGCTTCTTCGGTCGATTTGTCTGCCAGCTTTTCCTGAAATTTTTATTCAGGCGGTGTTTTCAGCAAAGGTGGACAACAAATTAGGAAATCTGATGTGAAATGAAATATTTTTGGCAATTTTGTGTAAAAAGGCACAAACGACAAAAACGCAACGTTTCAGTCACACAATCGTAGACGCCGTTTCGAATTTACTCATAATCATCTGCTCGGAGGGGTAAACATATAGGCTCAAAATGACCCCCAATGTAACAGTCTATAAAGTCAGCTCTCAACCTCGACCAAGAAAGTGTAAAATAAAGTTATATTCTTATTGACTTTTTACGGGTTATCGATTTTATTGAGAATAATCTGGTCCCTGGGAAACCGATTGCACAGGTCATTTAAATGTGTTCGGATGACGGAGTCAGGTAGGAGGATGCTCAAGATTCTACCAAGAGAGAAAATGATCCATGTACAAACAAGTTGCCACAATACAAAGGAATAAATCCAATAGCGCATCTTGATCCTTGTTAGACCACTATATCTTTAACGATGCTTGGTGGATTGCAATCATATCGCCCAATAATGCCATGGTGAAGAAGTGGGGGTTGTAAAGTGACCACGAATATTTTGTATTACTTCAACATGGCAGTGATCTAAACTCGCATGGCAATCTGGAAGCGATGGTATTTGCGAACAGGGAACAAAATCCCCTTATTGCAAGGAAATTAGCAAACGTGGTATACCTCAGTTAAGTGCTAATGTGAATTGTAAATTTAAAGAACCAATTTTCATTCACCTGGCTATATCTTCTTAAGTAGTATATACCTACGTTAAAACAGATCTTCTACATATATAATTAAAGATACAGCGTGTCGTATGTACAACTTAATGGAGACAACCAATGGAGATAACCGGACTTTAGGGTTTGGTGTTAAAGATTGGCATTGGTCCAGGCAATTTATCTTAATTGCTGCTGCCTATAAACCTCAGCTGCGCCAAATTAAATACCCCTTGCTCTGGCCTCAGACCACACATACATCAATTAATCTGGGTCATTTCCTCGAAGGCTAACAGTAAGAAATGGTCATTCCTCGAACAAGGTGCTCATAGTAAATTTATTAATGAACAAATTTGATCTGCATTACCAAGCCAGTGGTCTCTAAATTAATAAAACCCGTCCGAACGGTTTGCCGACTGATGCTGGGAAGTATTTTATGGATAGATCCGTTGTTCGAAAACATATTTGCTGTTTGAAGCGTTGATTACATCCATCCGTATCGCATGATATGCAGATACGGAGGTATATTTGCAACAGAATTTGCAAGGGGATAATGAGGAAACGTTGCGAGTTTAACCAGGCTCCAAGGCTTAACAAATTCCAGCATTCTGTATTGCAAAACACACGTCGAAGATTGAAGAGAATCAGCGTTATCCATTAGCCAAGGTCGATTTGAACGATGGGTTCTACAGCCATTGTAATTGAGGGGGAACACTAATTCGATAACCTAAACTGCTTTTATGAGCACACAGAGTGGTCTGAACCATTATTGAGTAAACCCTTAAATATATAATTAAGTCATCTTCGCATAAATCACAACAATGATCCACACAACGCAGTGATACATGGATCTGAAAACTGATTAGATTAGATCATATTACATTAAAACAAAACACAATCCTGGAGTGTATGGGGATATTTTACAGTGACATTTAATATGCATGCTTACTGGTCATTTATATTCAAGGGTGAATGCAAGACGTAGGCTTAAACTATAGCAAACTATAACAATGGTTGCGATCTAATGATTGAGACTAGTGAAAGAATGACAGTGGCATTGCCCTTGCAGAATCAATCACTTACACTTTTTCTTGGATGCTTACACCGAACGAAGAAGGGAAGTTTCGTAGATGCGTTCAAAGGCATGTTCAAGACAGGTCACAAACTCTTCTATTTGCAAATGGATGAAGGCACGAAACTCCTTAACAGACCGTCGTTCCAACAGTTTCAGAAAGCCCAGGAGGTATTCTTCTTTCACACGTACAACGAAAGGTGTATTCGGTCTTTCAAAGGCCGCATGTTCACATAAGAATACAAGACGGTACATCTATGTCCTCCCGAAAATTTTGACCAGTTACAATCGAGCCTATCACCGAAGTATTCAGAGGACACCCATCACACTTAAGCCAAGTCCGTTGTGTCTTCTACTCGTGCAACCACAACCACGACAGAAGCACCTTTTCAAGATTTGGGACTCTGTACACATCAGTTAAGTCAAGGACAAGTTCGAGAACAGTTATCTCCCTAACTAGAGCGATGCGCACTTTATGAGTAAACGCCGTATGCCTCGACATCCGCGGGTGTATGAACTGAAATATTTTCAAGGGGAGCCATTACGAACGTTTTAGGAGAAGGAATTCCAACTCGTTGTGAAAACAGCGAAGACTACTACCCCGTGGAATGCATCCTGAAAACCGAGAGGCTCCGAGGCAAGACGGTGCAGTTCGCGAAATCGTAAGGCTGGCGCAGTTCGTTCAATTCAGTTGTCCCGGCTAACCTGGTGAACTGCTATATAGTCAGGAATCACAGCCATCAGCGTTCATTCTACGCTCGATCATGAACATAGTGCTATGGACAAAGTGCAGCCGCTTCTGAACACAGTGTATCCATAAACGCGCAAAGTACATGTGGGGTTTGTGGTGACATTGCTAACCCCGCTGGCTATCTTATATTGGGGTGTATTTTACGGCGCGATGTTCCTCATCTCTCTACTCTCCCAGCTAGGATCCAGCCACCAGTAGTTAGTGCAAGTCAGATGAATCTACAGACCCCCTCCCCGCTAACGTCAATCAAATTTCACCTGGCCCCAGCGACCAACACGACGTGTATACAGCCCAGGTCAACATCGAGCCCCGCAACAAGTATTGCAGCGACCAATACGCCAGAAACCCACCGTATACGACTATCCACGGTGAACGCACTAACGCACTGACAACGTTCGGTACCAAGGCTAACCGCGCATACCAGTGCTCCGGCGACAACGACCCCGTCGCACTCGTGCCGAATTTACGAGAGCGGATAACCACTTCAGCTGATACACATTCAAATTAACCAGACCCCGATGGCAACAACCCTTCACCTTTCTCATTGCGGGACCGACGGGCTCAGGCAAGACGCACTACGGTCAGAAACTCATATAACACGCCAAAATCATGATTACGCCACCCACTGCCCGGTTCGTATGGTTTTACGGGGAATGGCGAGCGGCGTACAAGGCGATGCCCAACATCACGTTGGTGGAACTACAATACATATAAGGGAAGTGGGACCTACTCAACCTGGACGACTTGGACCCGGACCCCTTAGTGGTCGTGGATGATCTCATGGCGGAAACTGACGCTTGGGTAACCCAAACCTTTATCAAAGGCAACCAACATCGGCGGATCTGCATAATCTACATTGTGCAGAATCGATTAGTTAAAAACAAACAATATCGGAACATCAGTTTAAATGCGCACTGCCTTGGTGGTGCTTAAAAACCCTTGTGATACCACTCCACTGTGGTACTGGTGAGACAGATGTACCCCGGACGCACCCAGTTTGTGTTACAAACATTTGAAGATGCCACAAATCCGGATCAGCACGGGTATATGCTCTTTGACCTGAAGCAAGCCATCCCCAGCCATCTTCGACTACGGACCGGTGATTTCCCGGTGGAGACCCACCATGTGTTCAGGCAAAAAGGCTAAACATATTATGTAAACACATCCACAGAGGCTCCCCTTTCTGGGATGTGTGTCTTTGACGATGGGGATATCCATCTTGGCTGATTTTGTCACCGAGTGAAGAGATGTCCATGAAGTAGCCCTCAAAAGATAAAAAGGGTAGGGTTGCGGGTTCCAGCTTTAGTTGTGCATGATGTCCGCTCGAGTACGAAAGCAGGCCCCGACTCTCCGTGTTTTGAAGACTGCCCCATACGCGGCGCATACCCTGACCTTGTACGCTTTCTGTGTGAGATTGGGCATAAAGTCTTAAAAGAGAACACAGAAGGCTAAATTGGCCAAGTATAAGACAAGTCTCCGTAGCCTGGTACAAAAGAAAATCCCTCAAACACAGAAGAAAGAGAATAGCGGCTTCTCGGGGCGATTCTTTCACAGTTGGCTGCCTCCGTTCAGGGCCCTTTACTCGGTTGACTCTTTGGTCGACAATGAACCATACAAAAATGGCTCTGGTGGATCCACGCCTGCTTCAAACGCCGCTACTGTTGAATGAGCGTACTTCAGACAGAATGACCATATAGGTAGATTTGATAGAAGAATCTTGTCGTACATTTCGAAGTCACAGAAAGCCTTTCCATGTTCTGTGTTTAGGAATAGGCGGGGTTAAAATGCAAATCTGATACGAGTGCTGTCTTAGTTTAATTAATCAAGGTATTATATCACCCAGGTTTGGTGCCAGTTCACTATACAGGGTTCCATTCGGGGAGAAGAGATGAACCTTCAATCTCTGTGATGTTCTATGTGTATGAAAGGACATACATCTGACACTGGCACTATGAAAAACGTTTGTGTTCCGATCAAATAACACCTGTAGAATAAGTTTTGTCCGCAGTTTATCTTGAATTATGGAAACAAATCATAAGTAACTGATAACATAACTTTCAGAAAATATATTATTGCATGGAAATACAGTCCTCACGTCAATGGTGTTAATATTTATATTTTACAGAGGCAAGCCTGACATGTCAGTCGACGAAAAGTACCAAACATGATAATTGCAACATTTTCGTCCAGTATAAGGTATATTACCTTATACAATTATACAAACATCCTAGGCTGTCCCTGTCTGGACAGTGGTGTATCGGAGGGCCTGCATGAAGCGTGTGCATGTCTGGCCTTGTAGCATTTGCTAGATCCTGTGGTAAAAGCGGCGGTCTTATTCGGCGTCACAAAGCATTGTTGCAGAAACTCGTGGAACGGGGCTAGATCGTCGGGCGCCTTCACTCGGGGTTTCTCAAGTTTGGCGATGCATGTCGCATGCTGAAGTACGAGCGTCGCGTGCAGGATCTGTGGCGGTGCGTTTCGTGGCTTGTGTCTAGTTCCACTTAACCCGGGGCCGGGGACCGTGTGAGCCTATGTATTTCAAGATTCTCACAGTGTTTATATGGGCAGTAACGGTCAGAGCGTGACTGGGATACATCATACTCTTGATGACGGCTTTAAAACACAGGTAAACTGGGTTGGGCGGGTACAGCTGGACACAGTCAATAAGTGAAGTGTTGTGCTTCTTGTTGTCCTTCTTGTTGAAAGCCCCTTCTTCAGTCATATTCCTACGAAGTAGGCTACAGATCGCAAATTGTCCGGTAATGAGTCAGTGAGTCCATACGAATCCTTTCGTCGGCAAAACAAGGAGAACCATTAACATTAGAACCTTGATTTTTGGCATGAACGTGCATTAGGGCATTGTTACCAGCAAGTTCTGAGCTGATCGAATTCTGATGAAAATTTGATTTATAATTATTTTTTTTTCATTATTTATTGTTAGCTCAGCGAGTGCACTGTCATGCCCATTGGGAACCCTTGGCTGTATTCTTCTCTGTGACTTTTAAGCGCCTGGGACTGACTTCGGCCGCCCAGCACTAAAGCAAAAAAAAAATATGATGCGCCCAGCTCTCGAAAATATCAGTAACTTTAATGGTACTTGCCAAAATATGTCGGCATTATACGTTTCAAGGTAGCTCCGCCATGTTTTCCCTCATAGTCCACTCCATGCTTCCCGAACATCTGCCGTAAATTGTTGGAAATATTCGGGAACCCTCGTGATCATGCTGGTCGCTGTTAGCCGGTGGTATTGCGGAAGGCTACCGAAATACCAGAATCTCGCGTCAGGCGAGCTGTATATGCCACGATGCATGAAGGAAGCAAATCATTTGATCGGAGAATGGAGGTTGTTATTTTTAGCCTAACTTTCAGTGTAATGTTGACACACATTCCGATACCACACACATTCCGATAGTAGGCCTATCCGTTTTCACTCATTTGCTGGTCTTGGAATTTCGTTGAGATTGAAGGCATGTTATACTGCACGTTTTTTATATCCAGCCTATACAACATTGCACCATTTCTTCAGTTCAGTCATTAGTTCTGAGCTCACCTACTTTTGATGAAAATTCCTGGTGATTTTTGATGACTTGGGCGGTGCCCATCTTAATATAGGCAGGATTTCAACTGGGGGTGGGGATTTCAAAGAGTTCAGTTCGCGTTCGAGCCCTAATGCCTACTGTACTTCGTAGGTCCTGTGATGTTAGTCACACTGCTCATGTTTTATTCCGAAATAATAATAACTGAAGAGAAAACTACTCAATCTTTGGTTATAATTAAGGAGGAACTATGGTGGCCGAGAGGGGCCATCGTCACTTCGCCATCGTGCCATAAGGCGATAGAGCGATAGAGCGATGGCGATAGAGCGATAGAGCGATGGCGATAGAGCGATAGAGCGATGGCGATAGAGCGATAGAGCGATAGAGCGATGGCGATAGAGCGATAGAGCGATGGCGATAGAGCGATAGAGCTATGGCGATAGAGCGATAGAGCGATGGCGATAGAGCGATGGCGATAGAGCGATAGAGCGATGGCGATAGAGCGATACAGCTATGGCGATAGAGCGATGGCGATAGAGCGATAGAGCGATGGCGATAGAGCGATAGAGCGATGGCGATAGAGCGAAGTACATGACTGCGTATGACTACACCAAAACGAGACAAGTCGACATTTTTGCCTACCTGTGTTCACGGTATTTGTCGGTACAAAATTTTCATGGCGGTGAAAATGAATATCAACGCCATGCATACTAAGAAAAATTCTGTACAAGAAAGCGACTCTGAGTTGATTCAAGGAATGCCATTATGAATATATAAAAAAAAGATCTTTGATTAATGACACGGAGGGGGAAGGATTGACGCTTATTAATATTCAATTGTTGGAGAACGTTGATAGGATATTAATTTATTAAGATTTGCCTCTCCCCTATACCCCCGCATTGCACAAAGAACGGAATGTCTCAAAGAGCGGAGACCAAGGACTACTTCGTCTCTCCACCCTCAATAATTACGAGGGGGTGTCTTGAAATGGGCCGAAAATTAGTAGAGAAGCGTGAGAAATAAATCTAAAATAGCTGGTTTTTAAATTACAGTTTTATGCCAAGTACCAACATTTTCTCAGTTGTTTCGTACTAAATGGAATTTAGACTGGTCACAAGGTGACTTTAAGCTATTAGGTCTTGTGTTTACAAACAATTTGGCCGAAAAGGTTGAAAAAATACAAAGATGAATTAAAAGATACTGTCATACTCATAAAGATATGGTCCAAAATAGGATTGACTCCACTAGGACGAAATGTCATTTGGCGTGTTGTTGCCGAAACTCAACCATCTATTTTCCTCTCTTCCAAACCCACCGAACCACTTATAAATGAACTCCAGAAACGCTGTTTTGAATTTGTTTGGAACTCGAAACCTGATAAATTTTTGAGAAAAATTTCTGTTAAACCACTTGAACATGGCGGTTTATATAATCCTATTGTTAATATGTAATCCAGGCACAACATATATCGTGGATTAGGATATTACAAGCTGATAATTCCAAGTGGGGTAATATTTTTGAAAATGTATATGCCAAAGAATATAGACCCAATAGGAGTTGGTTCAGCATTCTTAAGAACTAATATTATACCAACGATGGAAAACGTATTTTGGAGGGACACGCTTCTAGCCTGGACAGAATTTCAAATAAAACTAGAGGACTGTCAAACTTTCTCGAATGAAATGTTACAATGAAAAAAAATTAAGATTGATAATAAAGCTCTACATTTAGGTCACTGGGATGGAAAAGGCGTGCGGTTTGTAAATGATATTTTAGATAATAACGAAATTTTTTTGTCATCTGACTCTCTTCAGTCCATTTATAAATGCGCAGCCCATTTTCTGGAATAATTATCAGTATGTTAGGCAAGTAGTATATAAAACTGATATTAACGCAACTTGACCTTTGACCTAAAAAAATTGCATAGTGGGGAGAAAAACTACCTCCGAACACAGGAGAGTTCCAATTTTTGCAGGTCAAGTGGTTGCCATGGTGACGTCATTTCCGGTCACGTGACGTTTGGGGCATGTATTCCGCCGCGGTTATGCGGTCGCGAGAAAAAACCTCCGCGTACAGAAAAATAGTCTGGGGGAAATTCTCCGGCAATCTTCGGCAATCACCGGGGCATTTTGGGGGGAGAGGGGCCCCTAGCGGACCGATTGGGTCGAGTGAGGTGTCAAAGTGAAGCGCTCCTCCAGGGCGACCAACCAGTGGGTGGGTGTATGTAAAATTAGGATTTGTCCCAAAAATACAAAAAGCGGAACACAGATTTTACCCCTACAATAGGGGGAAACTCCCATCAACGATGTCCAAAAGGGCTAATGCCGGTCTCCGGCTTATCGGGCCTGCCTATCAAGTCATGGGTGGATGCATGTACATTGAGGATTTGTCTCCGAAAATATAAAAAGTGAAACTTTACCCCTAAAATCGTGCCTGATTCGCAGATTTGTATCTGTACGGGAAAATGCCTGTATGTGTATAGGGGTGGTCATTTTTTGTGTATTTTACTATGGGTTGTGGTGTCTTGTTTTCTTCGTCTCACTACGTAAAACACGACGGACAGGGTCTCGGAGCTAAGCGGTGAAATTTTTCGAAAAAGTCCCTGCGCGCATGCGTAGTGGGTAAATAGTGCTGGGTGGCTGTTTTGGGGCCTAGGTGAGCCCCAAATGGTCCGATGGTGTCGTACTAGGTCTTATTTTAGAACTCTCGTGGAGGAGCATCCGACTGGGCTAATGCATCGTCCGCTTTCAATATTCTGCGCATGCGCAGTCTTGCCGTGTTATAGAAAGCAGGCATTTTGTGGGTGCGTGGGAGAGTGCTTGGGATAGGGATGGACCACTATTGGTCCAAATGGGTCGTGGGAGGGGTCAAAGTGAAGCTTCTGTGGGGTAGAGCCAGAATGGCGTGCTTTTTATTGCAAGTCGCGTCAATCTGCGCATGCGCAGTTGGGTGTAGTAAGTAAAGTGGTCATTTTGGGGATGCGTGGGGGGGGGGGTGTTTGGGGTAGAGATGGAGCACTATTTGTCCGAATGCGCCGTGGGAGGTGTCATTTTCTAGCTCTCGGAGTGTAGACCCCGATTTGATGGATGTCCACAGCATCTATGACGTCATCGGTGACGTCATCAGTACAAGTAGTAGCGAAAGTACATGTACTATGTGCCTATACATGTACTATGTGCCTGTACATGTAATCTGTCCATATACATATACTCTACCAATGTACATTTTTCTTGTCCATGTACTTGTACTCTTGCGGGAACAGCACAGTATCCTGATAATATACATCGCGGTGATGTGGCGTTAGTCAGCTTATCTGGCTAGTACT
>JAVTVY010027980.1:0-113723 GCA_036873755.1 Hanleya hanleyi | reverse complement strand
ATCCCGTTCCACCAGCCTAAATTTCTTCACCCAAACCACCAGCCTGAATCCTCACCCCATCCATCAGCTTTAGGCCATCTCTGCTCGAACCACCAGCTCTGGGGCCAAATCCTCCTGCTGCCTTCCATCCGCCAGCCTAAGTCATCCTTACCCCATCCACCAGGCCAACTCATCCTTACCCCATCCACCAGGCCAATTAATTCAGCCTTACCCCATCCACCAGGCCAAATCATCCTTACCCCATCCACCAGGCCAATTAAATCAGCCTTACCCCATCCACCAGTCTCTAGTGCATTTTGTGACACGGATGAACGAATCATTTGAGTGCGTTCCCGCGTTTCGCACTCACTATGTAGTGAAATTCATTTTCTTTAAACCAGTATGATAAGGAGAAGACGCGCATGACCTGCGCAGTTTAGACCTACTCGGTCCACTGTGTGTGGTAATCACTAAAGAGTGAAACGACAATAGCCGGAACCCCGGATTGCGATTAGGTCTTATTTTGGAAATGCTCTTTGGGTAAATTTATCGCTACTTTTCGCTAAGCGAAATATGCTGATCATAGAAAGACACTTGATACAAATTAGCATAGTGTGCCCACTTGAAAATTTATCTATCAATCTTGAAATATTTGATCGTAAATTGGATATGGCCCCATACAACGTTACGTGATGACCTGACTGTGGGATCGTGAATTGGTGGAGTCGGCAATGTAGACAGAGATACTATTAGTGAGAAATCGGGTACAAATTCAAGGACTTGTGCCAAGTTTATTATCCCCATGGTATTTCGTAACCAAATTATTCACCGCAGCTCAAGAAGAAAGAAAACAAAAGAAATTAAACTTTCTTACTGGCCTCATTTTTGGACTATTTTATGGCAAGCCAAAGCGCTTTTTATTCGAGAATTTCCGATATCGGAATTAAAATTTCCGATATCGGAAATTCATGACCTTCAATTTCCGATATCGGAAATTGCAATTCCCGATATCGGAAATTCGGGGACAATTCCCGATATCGGAAATTCAATTCCCGTTATATCGGAAATTGTCACTGAATTTTCGATATCGGAAATTGTAACTCTAGGGTGCACTCCACACTTGCCAAGGTTTCGTACAAAGTGGTGTCTCCCTAATTTTATAATAGGGAAGGTCGCCCGAGTTTGGCAGCAAGGTAATTCTTCTTACCTTTCTACTAACTGATATCTATAATATCACCCTGCTGGACGTAACCATTTCTCCAAACGACGATATAATAATTGCTTGTTGATCGCACCCACTCGCCTCTACAGAATTAATCGCGTCCGGAATTGAATATCTGGCGGACCAAAATCCGCACTTTTTCGGGAAGCGAAAATGATTCCTTTATGGCCATAAAATTTTACAAAAAACGAGTAGGTCGACCCCCCTGTTTTTTTCGCCATTTTAAATTGTCCTTTGGACGGGAAACACTTTAACATGCATAAAAAGAAAATCATTTCATACGTTTTCGCTGGGTTGCGGTATAGAATTTGACACATTTTCATATATTTTATGGAGTTTTTCAGAAAAGTTGAAGAAGGGTTACGGAGGATTGCACGTCTTTCCTTTTCAATTTCAATAGCTCACAAGTCTCCTGAAATAAGGGCACGATTGTGCCCATTTAGAAAATATATACTTTTACACATCATTTAGGTGTGGAATGCAACCCTAGGTTTTGTAAAGCTTCCAGCTTTCATTTCCGATATCGGAAATTCGATGACAATTTCCGATATGGGAAATTCTATTTCCGATATCGGAAATTGAACTCCCGATATGGGAAATTCTATTTCCGATATCAAAAATTGTCACTGAATTTCCGATATCGGAAATTCTAATTCCAGAATTTCCGATATCGGGAATTGCAATTTCCGATATCGGGAATTGAATTCTCGATATCGGAAATTCGGAATAAGAAGCACTTTGGCTTGCCATACTATTTGCATGTTGGACACGTTGAATTTTTTTTACATTTTCTACGAGAGCTTAACCCAAATATATAGTATGGGAAATTTCAATCCTCCAGCCCAAGGAGTAATGAAATGCCCCCATGTCATGCATGTCGTGACATCTTCAGAGTGGCGATTTTAAGTCTTTTTACATTTTCTGGGAAATATTGAACCAAGGAAGTTTCGCAAGTCGCCCTCGTACTGGTGGCTTGATGGGTGTAATTGCCCTTTAAGTCAGTCCAGGAGGTCGTCTTCGTCGTCTGTCACAGTCCATTGAACTATTCTCTCGGGAAGCTCCCACAAGTTTCCATGACCTTTGCGTCAATCCCAAGGTGATGCCGAAATTGCGCAATTACCGGTATGTCGGAAATGTCGTCATTGTGACCTCTTCAAGGCAGCGATTGTAAATCTTGTTACCGGTATATTTTCTGGGAGATCTTGAATCAACGAAGTTTCGTAGGTCAACCTCGTGGCTTCGACAGAACGTAGATATTTATGGGTGTAATTATCCTATCAGTCAGCCCGCAAGGTCGCCTTGGTCGTGTGTCACCATCACTCACTGTTTTCATGCTGGTAAAGTAGTCCGCAAACAATGTTATATGCGTAATTAGCTATTGTTGATGCTATACTAAATCGCTGTCCAGTAAGAATTCCCAGGAGATCTGGGCATGCTCATTTATCAAGACCGCAATTCTATCTCATCCAATCGCCACATGCTGTTGTATTGCAGACACCGGGTCTTGCTTCACTCACATTTCGTTGTCAGGCATGCCGTTTTTGCACGTTAAGTTAGACCGCGGTTCGCAGTTCGTTATTCGGGACCACTCATTCAGCGACTCATAACAGCGCCCCTAGCAGCGCCCCCTGGCCTCAGATTTGGGATATGAATATGCAAAGATATAGAGCATGACATTCTCTCTTGCTATACAGAGTTTAGAGTTCAAAGTCCTCATAATAAAAAAAAATACAGATTTCCATATCTTAGGAAATAATTGCTGGTCTCCTCGAATAATGAACTGCGAACTACGAACCGTGGTCTAATTATGAACATCGTTTTTGCTTGATCAGTTTGTGGTGTTCTTGTGTTTTATGTTTCCATCGTCCTTTTCTCAAACCGAACCAAGTCATGGCTATTCCCTTCTGAAATACTCCCTCGAGGAGCACTGACAAATTCTCATGACCGGTACTCCAATCCCAGGCTGATGCCAAGATTGCGCAATCACTGGAATCGGTACACTTCTTCAATGTATCAAGTAATTCCCCTGAAGAACTGATAATTTATTGATTCAATAATGTAAGTCGAGAGTAACGTAGATCTTCATCAAGTAATAGTAATAGCACACAAAATGGGAGAGACAGATATACCATACAGACTCAGTCAGAGGAACTTGAGGAACTTCCCCATCTAGAAATATACTACCATATTGATAAAGCCCTCGAATGAACTTGTCATTAAAGTCAAACACTGTACCCTGAGAGTTCAAGAAAGTAACTCATATTATTGTGGATCATATGATACAATTGTGACAGTCACAATCATTAAGAGAACCTGATATGAATTAGCACTGTGCCAAAGATTGAGATGACTCAAAGAAAATATTCTGTTTTCAAGACATTGTAGTCACAAGCATATAACTTTTGTTTGACCCATGGCAGTTTCGAAAAGGTCAGTGAACTGGACCCAACCTTTGAGAATAGGTCATGGTCAATCTAGAGTGAACTTGGCCAAGATGACCCAACCTTTGAGAACAGGTCATGGTCAATCTAGAGTGAACTTGGCCAAGATGACCCAACCTTTGAGAATAGGTCATGGTCAATCTAGAGTGAACTTGGCCAAGATGACCCAACCTTTGAGAATAGGTCATGGTCAATCTAGAGTGAACTTGGCCAAGATGCCCATTAACGCCCATGGAGTGTCAATGAATGAAACTACTGGTAGTTCAATATGATCTCTGGATACTGTCTTCATGAGCATATATGACCGCTATTCACATTTGACCTCTTATGCCCATTGAAAAACATTCAAGGTGAGTTCATCGTGAACTTAGTCTGGAGGTTGCCCAGTATGATCAGAATAAGACCTAATCCTTCAACGACTCATTCTGAGAGTAACCCTGCCAATATCCAGATATTTGAGGGGAACTATACATTACAAGCCCTCATCTATCATTTTGAGGGCAACTCTGCTCACTCCAGCCATGCATCCAATCATTTGGAGAGAACTCTTCACTCAACTCATCAATTTGAGAATTAACTCTACCCACACAAGCCTTAACCCTACCAGGCCTGGGTGGGGGCCATTATGCTCCCCCCACCCCCCTCCAACCAAACTTTCTATTCCGTCTCCATAACGACAAATACTTGAGCCAACACTCCAAGACTTTGTAGCTTATCATATTGGGATCATTTAGAGAATGACCCCCCCCCCCCCGAGCGCAGAGCATCATGGATAATTTCAAAATGGTGGTCATTCTTCTTCAAAATTTCTGCTTTTCTGTGAGGTTAAGTGGAAAAAACTATTTTATTTCACATCAGACTATGTATTATTTACTAAATTATCATGCAGTTTTTGTGAAGAAATGACAAATATAAACAATCAAAAAATATGATCAAAACATGTCATGACAGCAGATTTACTGATACATTTCCTGATGGAGCTTCAACCAATGGTTTAGTATAGTAAGTTTCAACCCCCTAACTCAAGGGGTAAGACAAATATTTAGGGAGGGGGGTGGCAAAATGGCTGGTCTTCCCCCCAGCCCTACCAGGTAAAAAAAAAACAGTATGACTGGAGGAACCCTCAACTCAACAACCAATCATTTTGTTGAGGGCAACTCATCCAGTCAAGCTCTCAAACAATCATTGTGAGGGTATACATGTGCCAAATCAATGCCCCACCCACCATTTTGAGTTTAACTCAAGCTCAAGCGCTCAACCAACCATTTTTGACCAACCAAGCCACTCAAGCCTTCACTTATTTTGAAGATAACTATTTTGGAGCTGACTTTGCCAGTTCAATCAATCATTTTTAGGGTAACGCTGCCCAATGAAGCCCTAACCCAATCATTTTTTTTAACTGCCCACTCAAACCCCTCAACAATGATTTTGAGAATAACTTTGCCCATTTAATCAAGATTCATTTTGAGGGTAACTCTGCCCACTCAACCAGTTTTCAAAAGCTCATGTCCAATAAATCCGGTTAAACATGTTAAAAGGTGCTGTGTTCCTGTTATTTTGCTATGCTTTATAGACAGAGCTACACAGATCTTGTACTATTATCAGGAGGGAGACCAATCAGAAATGTTTAATCTGGACAACTGTAGGCTAAAAATCTTGACTTGAGAATGATAGTGCTAGCATTGGAAATAGGATTTTTTAAAGCATGTCCAGAAATTAATGCCAAGGCTAATGTTTGAGAAGATGTAACATTGATATATTTCATAATTCTTTCATATATACATGTACATCTATGTCAAAATATACTAAATGTATTTACAATACATTGACAACACAAGCAATGCTTGTGTCTATTCACAAATCTTTAGAAGCAATAATCATGACAAGCAATCGAGGTAATTTCATCAATTATCGGGTAGGTATTGATATAAATTGATAAGTATGCAGATAACTGGACGAAGTAGCCTACCCCAGGACAATAGATGGGTATCCGGTGTATAGAGCATTTAATTATTAACAATAACCTTTAGTGGGTCATTTAGTATTTGATATGTCGAGTGACCCTGGGTATCAGTAAAATTTCACCAATGTATGAAAATGCCATGAGAATGAAATTCCACCTATTAATACTTTCATTTTGAAAGGTATGGTCTTTGTATTTCATTTGCCCTCCCATCTACAAATTTGCATATCAATTTCTCATTTTAAATATCTTCTTAAAGCCTTTCTACTAGCATCATAACCATTGCACATATTAGCAATATCTAATATAATAATGAGTAAATACATAGTCCAATATCATATTAATCCTTTATTCACTTTCTACCACTATGCTTTGTTTATAAGACTTTGTAATTCGTTGCCTCACACAAACATCTTAGAGATTGAATCAATGCATCTTTTCTGTTTATATTTTGGGATATAACAAGCCCTTTGGGGTTTTCTCCCGCCACCCTAATATTTACGGAACTCATACTATGTGATATATTGTAACTTCTGCTTTTTTTTTTTTTCTTCATATATGTTGTATTTTGGATGGTGAATAAATGATACCAATACCAAAAACCAACAACATACATGACAATCACATTAAGTACATATTGGCAAATGAATGTAAACAACACATAATTAATTCTTTCCACTAATCAACAATGCACAATCACTGTGGTCACTGAGGTCTTAAAACTTCTTCCCTGAGATGATTAATTGGATATCACAGATATAAATACCACATTGCACAATTACAGCCAATGAGTGGCTAGGAGTCGGCACAATTACAACCAATGAGTGGCTAGGAGACTCAAGTGTGTTACATGCAAACAGAAACTATTCAATCCGTTAATTATAAGAACAGAAACAGTTCATAATTAAGTTCCAGGAATGTCCAAACATTTGCAGGCAATACTCCAGTTTTACTAAGGATCATAATACCTCATCCATTTGCCTAAGTAACTAACACTGCTCCTTGCATTCAGCCGAATGACATGAATAATCAATGGATGAATGGGCCTCACCAGGAATTCTTGAGAGGGGGGCGTTTCTATTAGACAGCCCAGTAGTTTGCGGTCCAACTTCTCCCGACCTTGATCTTGATCAGCGTCATGTGAAAGAGAGGTCCTCCATTATCCTCCTGAATTCTCACAATCTCCATCGTGGCAAGCATCACATGACTGTGAACTCTTCGAGTTTCCCCCAGCTTCTCCCAACCTTGACCTTGACTGGCAGCTGCACAGTCAATTTAATAGCCTTCTCCATGTGGTGTTTAACTAGTGCGGCAACCTCTGTAAGATTGACCTCCGGCACTTCGTAGATCAGCTCATCATGTAGCTGTAAGACAAAGTATGCCCCACACAACTTCGCTGGTCTTCCTGCCTGTGTGGATGATCTCCCTTTACCTGAATATAAGTAAACTGATATGATAAGAAAATATATTTGCTAGAGACCTTGGAATGTACAAGTCTCAAAGATAGTGTGTAAAACATGCAAGTACAAATAAATATGAAAATTTATTGCATCCTCCCATTTGAAAACTAGACCTTCTCCTATTCACTGAACTGAATTTTTTAACAAGGCTTTCCCCAGGCACACTTACTAACAAGGCTCTCCCCAGGCACACTAACAAGGCTTTCCCCAAACGCACTAACAAGGCTCTCCCCAGGCACACTAACAAGGCTTTCTCCCGGCACAATAACAAGGCTCTCCCCAGGCACACTAACAAGGCTCTCTCCAGGCACACTAACAAGGCTCTCCCCAGGCACACTAACAAGGCTCTCCCCAGGCACAATAACAAAGCTCTCCCCAGGCACACTAACAAAGCTCTCCCCAGACACACTAACAAGGCTCTCCCCAGGCACACTCTCATCACTGGTACTGCACAATACACTATGGAGTGGTACTGTTAAGAAAGCATTACTGTACATGTTAATATTGTGTGGTATTTAAAAGCTCAGTACGCTACTCTACATTACAGAGAACTTTTTTCCATTACTGAACAGTTTCCTGAAGTACCTAACTGACTTGATGTAACCAACTACAACCATTCTTGCAGTACTTTTCGATATTTGAATATTTTCGTAATCCCATACTCGTAGTTTCGTGCGGTTACTACATTGAATATGGTGAGAGTATGACCTTGACATGGAAGGCATTCTTGTGTTAAAGTTAATACTTAACTACTGTGATCCTCAAAGATAGCTATTTGGTTATCCAGAAGTCAGCTTTATCTAGACATTCAGGCAAGAAGTCATCAATATATCATTAACTCAATTCTCAAGATATTGTGTTCAAGCATAATGGCTGTAAATGATATCAACAACCATGACCTTTGAAAATAGGTCAAGGTCATCCCAGAGTGAATTGGATTGCATTGTACCAAGGTTAATTGTGACTACCCAAATTGGTCAAGATCATATGTTCATAGATAGTGACTTTTGAAAAAGGCCATGGCCATCTCAGAGGAAACTGAACCTAAGTCTCACATAAGATCTATGCTATTAAGGAAAATTCAATTTGTTATGGAGATTCATGTTAAGAAGAGACATCTATGCCCAGATGTGAGGTTAGTCACAATGAATGACAGTTTTCCTTATCCCCTCCATGACATGTTATTATCTAGAGAGCATGAACTATTTATTGTTCCCATTGTCCACGAAATGCTCAGGAACAGACCTGATGTATCTGTGAGTTTATGCCTGTGAGTGTAGACACAATCTGGGTAGGACTGGAGAAGGTCTCTCTCAATGTTAACCATGGCCGTCTTGACAAGGTCAGCCGCTGACCCTTGTACTGTTGTATTCACAGCTTGTCTCTCAGCCTGCAGTCACAACAATGAACATACAGAGATAAAACAGTCACAACAATGAACATACAGAGATAAAACAGTCATAACAATGAACATACAGAGATAAAGCAGTCACAACAATGAACATACAGAGATAAAACAGTCACAACAATGAACATACAGAGATAAAACAGTCACAACAATGAACATACAGAGATAAAACAGTCACACAATGAACATACAGAGATAAAACAGTCACAACAATGAACATACAGAGATAAAACAGTCACAACAAGGAACATACACAGAGATAAAACAGTCACAACAATGAACATACAGAGATATAAACCAGTCACAACAATGAATATAAATGAAAACCCGAGGGGTTCAAGTCTCCCGATGTTGAAACAATTGATTTGACTTGGAACCGTAACTTTCATTACACAGCATGCAGAGCAATCCCAGGTGAGATCCAGGTATCCACAATTACCGAATTTGTCCTAATCCGGCCAGGATTTCATTAGATATTGTATGAAAACAAAAATTTCAACTTGGCCCGCAGGTGGCGACACCTATAGGCAGCTCAGTGTGAAAAACAATCCCAAGCAAAGTCTTGAGGCGAAGTACCCTCATACAAAATTTAAAAAGAATCCGTTCAGTTTTTCAGGAGTTACATGTATTGTCCGGAAAGTCTGACAGATGCAAAAGTTTAACTTGGCCCCCAAGTGACGCCATCTATAGGCAGATTGGTGTGAAAAACAATTCCAAGCAGGATCTTGAGGTGAGGTACCCACATACCAAATTTGAGAAGAAATCATTCAGTTTTTCTAAAGTTATTGTCTGGAAACGAAACTTTAACTTTGGCCCCCAAGTGGTGCCACCTAAAGGCGAATCAGTGCAACAAACAATCCCAAGCGAGATCTTGAGGCTAGGTACCCATACACCAAATTTGAAAAGAATCCGTTCAGTTTTTCTAAAGTTATTGTCCGGAAAGGAAATTTTAACTTTGCTCCTAGGTGGCGCCACCTACAGGCGGATCGGTGCAACAAACAATCCCAAGCGAGATCTTGAGGCGAGGTACACACACACCAAATTTGAAAAGAATCCGTTCAGTTTTTTTAAAGTTATTGTCCGGAAACGAAATTTTAACTTTGCCCCCAGGTGGCGCCACCTATAGGCAGATCAGTGCGAAAAACAATCCCGAGCGAGATCTTCAGGCGAGGTACCCACACACCAAATTTGAAAAGAATCTGTTCAGTTTTTCACAAGTTATTGTCCGGAAACAAAATTTTAACTTTGCCCCCAGGTGGCGCCACCTATAGGCGGAATAGGCGGATCGGTGCGAAAAACTATCCCAAGCGAGATCTTGAGGCGAGGTACCCATATACCAAATTTGAAAAGAATCCGTTCAGTTTTTCAAAAGTTATTGTCCGGAAACGAAATTTTAACTTTGCCCCCAGGTGGCGCCACCTGTAGGCGGATTGGTGCAATCCCAAGCGAGATCTTGAGGCGGGGTACCCACAAACTAAATTTGAAAAGAATCCGTTCAGTTTTTCAGAAGTTATTGTCCGAAAAAAAGTCGGACGGACGCACGCACGAACGGACGGACGAACGAACCCCAATACTATAGTCCCCCTTTAGCCCTTCGGGCGTCGGGGGACAAAAAGATAAAACAGTCACAACAATGAACATACAGAGATAAAACAGTCACAACAATGAACATACAGAGATAAAACAGTCCAACCAAATTGGAACACTTCTGCATGGAGAGAATAATGTAGTCCATACACCGAGGTTTTGGTAGGGACAGAATGCCCGTCAGATATATAACAAGCGTTCTGAGAACCCCAACATCTCGCCTTGCGGGGTCATCCGCCGAAGGTGCAGCAGTATTGAAAGCATACATGTAGAGCAAACAATAAGGTCTGGAATAGGTGATGTGGTACAGACAATAATGTCTGGAATAGATTATCTGGTACAGACAATAACATCAGTCCCGTGTGGTATTACTGGCATATAAGTTAATCCCATGTAGGATGGGTAGGTCAGTGCCGTCGCAATTTGAGGGGGCTATGTTTTAACCCGTATCACTCCCCTCAAATTACAAGGTCTGGTATTACTGGTGCATAGGGTAGTCCAGTGTGAGATTACTGCTGGATAGGTCAGTCTCATGTGAGATTACTGCTGGATAGGCCAGTCCTGTGTAGGATTACTGCTGGATGGACCAGTGCCGTGTGTTATTACTGATGGATAGACCAGTCCCCTGTGGGATTACTGCTGGATAGTCCAGTCCCAAGTGGGATTACTGCTGGACAGGCCAGTCCTGTCTTGGATTACCACTGGATAGGAGAGTCTCGTATGGGATTAATGCTGGATAGGACAGTCCCGTGTAGGATTACTGCTGCATAGGCAGTCCAGTGTGGGATTACTGCTACATACGGCAATCCTGTGTGGGATTATGGCTGGGGAGGCCAGTCCCATGTGGGATTACTGCTGGATAGGCTAAACCTGTGTGGGATTACAGCGGGATAGGTTAGTCCCATGTAGGATTATGGCTGGATAGGTCAGTGCCATGTGGGATTACTGCTGCATATTGCAGTCCAGTGTCATATTACTTCTGGATAGGTCAGTCCCGTGTGAGATTACTGCTGCATAGGCCAGTCCAGTGTGGAATTACTGCTGGATAGGCCAGTCCTATGTGGGATTACTGCTGGATAGGACAGTCCGGTCTGGGATTACTGCTGGATAGGTCAGTCCCGTGTGGCATTACTGCTGGATAGGCCAGTGCCATTTGGGATTACTGCTGGATAGGTCAGTCCTGTGTGAGATTACTGCTGGATAGGCCAGTCCCAAATGGGATTACTGCTGGATAGACCAGTTCGGTCTGGGATTACTGCTGGATAGTTGAGTTCCGTATGGGATTACTGCTGGATAGGTCAGTCCCGTGTGGCATTACTGCTGGATAGGCCAATGCCATTTGGGAATACAGCTGGATAGGTCAGTCCCATGTGGGTTTACTGCGGGAGAGCTGTGACCTAGGAAAGTTTTATAATCATCTCACGAAATGTTCAACAAACTTTCCATGTACAGATCTACATGTAAATTTTTGCCCAACAAAAACCTTATCAATGGAAAGGAACAAAGTCTAAACTGCAATAATTAGGACAAAAATTCATATTTAATGTCATATTTCTTAACTAGCACATGCACAGCCTCGAATCACATTGAACTTGGGTAGCAAGTGTCAAACTCATCCAATGAAAGCTGGCAGCTTCAGAAAACTTTCCATGTACAGGTGTATATGTATATACATGTACATTATTACTGGCAGATTACTTAGACAAAACCCTCAAAATTTGAACAAAAATTAATATTTCATCTCCTAAATAGCACAGGGACATCCTCTAATCATAAGAAACATGTGTACCAAGTTTCATAATCATCCAATGACAGTTGACAACTCCAGCAAACTTATCATGTACATGTATATGTATACATGTAGAGGCCTACATGTACAATTTACCTAAACAGAAAACTCATTCATTTGTCATAATTTGGAGAAAAATTAATATTTCTTCTCAAAAATAGCACAGGTACATCCTCTAATCATAAGAAACATGTGTACCAAGTTTCATAATCATCCAATGACAGCTGACAACTGCAACAAACTTTCTAAGTACAGATGTACATGTGCACTTCAGCTAAACGCAAAACTCTATCATAGGGATTTTAACATTAGAGCACCCCAGGGGTAGTACCCCCAGGTGGCATACAAATATACAAAAATATTTTTTTTATTTTTTAAATATTTTTTCTAATTTTTCTAGATTTTTTTTTAATTTGCTAAACCAAAAACCTGATCATTTCCAGGCAGGGGACACCGACACCGACGACGACATCCTCTTTCCCCCCTCACAATATCTCCCCTTTACTTCGTAAGGCGAGATAAAAATGTATGATCTTGTATTACTGGTTTCAATTCTGTGGCAAAAATCTACTGGATTTGGACTATTTGACTTCATTTATAAACTTGATTTAACATACATGTACTAGTATATTAATTATGAACACAGTGAAAGTTTTCCATCACTTTCTTGACCGTCTTGAAAGTGGCGGGATTATGTTACACATAAATGAGATCGCATCATGCATTCTGCATACAAGCTAGTTTTGTCAAATGCAAGTTGATCTCGTTAGTAAGGATAGACAAAATTTCAAAACTTATTTCACTTATTTAACTTACATGAGCCCTGGCATGTGGGTTGGTGTCCGTGATGGCAGGCAGGTATCTCTTCCTCTGTAATATAGTCTCTACATAACCCTTCTCTCTGCATTGTTTGACTGTCTCTCTCAAAAACGTCCTCATTCCTGTTTATATAATGTTATTAATCTCAATGTCCAAGAACATTAAATATTACTACAGATATGTCGAAAATCTGGCCAGTATTTTGTTTTCAAATGATGAAAATGCATTTATCTGGCCTGTGTAAGCCATACAAAATTATACTAAATGGACTGCACTGTGACCAATCAAATCTGAAGACATTATTCCAATACATTCAAAAGGGAGATAACATTATTCTCCAGATGGTGACAATATCTGGCTGCTCAATTTATCTCCCCTGATCTATTTTTCTGAAATTCTGTATCTTTTTTTCGAGACAGGTTTGATTCCCAAGCCATTGTATTCTAAAAGACAAAGTAGACTATTTATTGGTATTTTTAACCAGACAACAGTAATCAAGCATAGTAAATCACAACTGTCCACTGTCTGGTTAAACATTTCACTTTGCCACAATCCCAGGATGCATCATTGCGGTATTATATTACCTGTGTACTTGGACTTGAATGTCTCAATAAATACTGCGGCCTCCTCCTCTTCTATTTTCAGCTGTTCTGCTAAAGACTTGGCACCTATACCATAGATCATCCCATAACACACCTTCCGAATATAGAATCACATAGCATACAATAAATGATAGTTATAATGTTATTCGCCCGGATACAAGCATTTCTGACCATTCAGGACACTCAAAAGTCTCTTTAATACATGGTATACCGAGACCGGTCCACTATGAGCATAATGTAGCAGAAATTGACCAATTAGGGCTAAGGATATCATGATTCTCATGGCAATGTGCAGGGATGTTCTTCTTGTCTGTCGGCTTCACCAATGAGTTGGGGCGAGAATGGCCGTAACCTATTACTGTACATTCTCATGGCAATGTGCAGGGATGTTCTTCTTGTCTGTCGGCTTCACCAATGAGTTGGGGCGAGAATGGCCGTAACCTATTACTGTACATTCTCATGGCAATGTGCAGGGATGTTCTTCTTGTCTGTCGGCTTCACCAATGAGTTGGGGCGAGAATGGCCGTAACCTATTACTGTACATTCTCATGGCAATGTGCAGGGATGTTCTTCTTGTCTGTCGGCTTCACCAATGAGTTGGGGCGAGAATGGCCGTAACCTATTACTGTACGACTTTAGCTTTAGTGGAAAATGTGCTTGAGGTAATGTTACAACTGATGCATAATGTTTTCTATGAAATATCTACCTATTCAATGATAGTTTATATCCCTATTGTGTTGTCGTGGTGTCACAAAATTCTACAGTGGGCCCAATTTTCCAAGAATCGGAATAGACTTACAGTTGGATTCAGATTAGATTATTATCATGTCATGGATAGGTATGTGTTTAACTGGTATATGATAAATAGGTTATGACATGGATGATACTAGTGTGATGCGAGTGTAACCCCTCAGAGACTGATCAGTTTAGTCTCTGATTGTTTACTAGTTTAAAGTAGATATATGGGTCTCCCCCTGTACAGAGCCCCGGGAGAGCCCCATCTGTTTACATAGAGGTCATGTGATTTTGCCTTCAAAACTACTAAGCACATGGTATATTGTTCTCTTCTGTTCCAACTGCCACTGAGGGAAGACATGAGCTGCAGTCTGCATCTTTATCTTTTGTAAACAGGTGAGAGAAGTTTACTTATTTTCAATTTGAGTTAAACAGTATTTGCAATTGACTTGTTAAGGGTTTAGTGCAGCGGTGTGTTGAGATTTTGCTGTGTTAACTAGGCAGATTTAGCTGCAAAGTTATTTGAAACTTGTAGTGCTTTGTTTTTAACGGGTGTCATATATTTGAGCATAATCTAAATTTTAGAGACGAATCTTGCACTGTTTGGTGATGTTTGTTACTAGCTGCTGGGTGTTGGTAACTTGCTTTACCATGCGTCGATCAGTGTTTAGGTTTATTCTATGTTATATTTTAGGCTCAGAGGGGATTTGAATTCTCCCTTTGTAATGTGTGTTGTTCCATGGAGGCATTGCCTGCCTAACTCTGTTGTTTTAGGGTATTTAATGACACAGCAGATCTCAATACATTGTTTGTCATAGATCCTTTTGAGTTAATGTTTATACTATATTCAAACTAAAGATTTGATTTGTTAATTATAAACATTAACAGATTTGAATAATTTCAAGTAAGAGTATTTGAATACTTAATTTGCCTTTTTGGTCAACTGATCTAACATATATGTGTTTGTTGACACGATGGATATGCTTCATCGCCACATCACTATTTCCTAGAGTATTTGAGAACATACGCCCTTTCTATTGATCTCCTTATATCTGTTTGTGTCATATCGACATATGGTCCAAAATATGACATTTATGCAGTGGCTGGGTTTTTCATAGATGTTTAGTGTGTCAAAGATTATTTTGGTATTGTGTTGTGGCGAGAGTATGTTCCACGTGTCAACAATCTTATGTATTTATCATGCAAAGTATATATGTGCATGCCCTCTTCTGTTCCAACTGCCACTGAGGGAAGACATGAGCTGCAGTCTGCATCTTTATCTTTTGTAAACAGATGCTGCAGTCATGTTCCTCCCAACCTAACATTAGAGCCATGCTCAGCCTCTGGCTGCATACAGGGCATGATGACAGCCCACCAGGCATGTCATTTTCGGGCAGATTAAAATTATTACGAAATTATCAAAGTACCAAAATTGAAACCATCTCCTTTATCTGCAATATTATACACAAAATTGTTATGGATTGATTGATTAAAACATATTTCATCCATATCACATATACTGTGTTTGTCTGAGTTCCTGAGTTGAGCAGTACATGTAATACAGTCATGTTAACACACCCGAGTCCACTCCCGAAAACATGTAAGATAGTTTCGTAGACAAATCAACGTCACGATACCAACATGTCTTACAACATGTGAGACGTCCATATATATACCATGGACAAACAAGTCTTACACGAGCGTGATGACTCTCTCCAATATCACCCTCCATTGCATTGGCAGTTTTGAGGAGAGTGATCAAAAGCTCTCCTGGAGAAAATCAGGAGAGTGAAGGAGAGCAAGACATCCCTCGCTTGAAAACTGTGAGACTGTATCAGCCCTTGACCTGTGGTTTGGGGTTAATACCCAGGGTGATATCAAAACAACCGTGTAATAACCTATATGAATTGGACCGGCATCATGTCCCTCATCATTCTAAATTCAGGAGAAAAACTTTGGATTCAAAATAATATGTTCCAAAGTAATAAGTCTGTTTCTGCTATTTAGAGCCAAGCAATTCAGGCCTACTGAAATTTCACACCAAAAATATGCAATATTCTGGCAGATGATCATTGAATCAGCTGTCATTGAATGATGATAATAATTTGGGTTGTGAAACTGACATCTGCTATCTGACAGGGGATGGATACATTCTGCTCAGGAAATGAGTTTTCTGCAGAGGAAATTTATTTCATTTTAATGTGGTGAAAGAACTTGGGGGGGGGGGATTGTCTATAAATCACGGGGTTACCCCAAAATGGGAAATTTAATTATGAAGGAATGTGTTGAATCACCATCTAATTAATGCTTTTATACATTCAATCACCACCAAATTAATGTTTTTATACATTCAATCATTCAATCACCATCTTTATACATTCATCACTGCCAAATTAATGGATTTTAGCCATTCAATGACCACTAAATTAATGTTTTCATACGTTCAATCAGCGTCAAAATAATGATTTTTATGCATTCAATTGCCACCAAATTAAATTTTTATACATTCAATCACAACCAAAATATTGTGTTAATACATTTATTCACCATAAAATAATGTTTTTATATATTTAATTACCACCAAATTAATGTTTTATACATTCAATCATCACCAAACACCTTTTTTTTAGTTTGAAACTGAACTAGCTCTTACCTGTTTAGCCTGTTGTCTTTGCTCTGTCGTGACCTCACTAATGGGTACGTTCTTCCACTGGGATGCGATCATCTTGAATACATCTGTGTCAGCGTTCAGAATTCGGATCAGTTTGGCATCCCTGGCCAGGTGAGCTATCATCCGTAACTCTAACTGAGAGTAGTCAGCGGCTAGCATGACACCACCTTAAACAACAACAACATGGACTAATAGATTAGAAGGGATTGGGAAATTACTCTGATTCGTTAATTCGTTTCGTACCCTAATAAAAAAAAAAAACATCCTTGTCAGATATATTTCCATGACGCACATCAAAGATGATTGAGATCATTAATCTGGTACTATAAAGCTTCCCTTGCATCACAATCATTGGAATGGATATGTCAAACTGACACACAACAGAATACACCTCCCAATCTCAGAATATACCCGACTGATAGCTAGGAGCCAATCACATCAGCCATTGTACTCACACTGCAATCATGACAAACGTACAGTACCTTTGGTTGGCATATCACCATCATTGTTGTGTCTAGCAAGTATTTCAAACAATGTTGCAAAAGAAACATCTTGGCAACCATTTTCCAACCGTATACTACCATGGTTAACTCCCTAATATTGAAGGCAGCCAGATTTTAGCCTGTGCAGTCTCGTCACTGGAAGGAGCGTCATGCACTGGTACCAATAGAATAGTCCTGAGACAGACCTCTTTAGCCATGAAAGACGCGAAATGACGTCATTGCCCATGTGACGTCGAGTCAAAGTAAGGCACCGGATAATGCTTTAACATTGGCTGTACTGCAAAATCCGGAAAATAATTATCATTGTGGCTTTCAAAATACTAAAAATCCCAACAACTTTGAAGATGTTATTGTCTCAGAGTTGAATAGGCATTTGCAAACAGAAATCATCGCATGTAAAACTCTGTGAATTAAATAATACAGCATTTCCAATGTTGAGAAATGGTTTGTTACCTAACCTCGGCATGACGTCAACATGGGCCATGACATCGTTTTGCACCTTTTGTTGTTAGAGAGATCCATCTCGGGATTGTCCTGTTACAAATTTATCAGAATGTTCGGCTCTTCATAATCCCAAATAGGAGTGACTTGATGTGACTTACATCAGTCTAACAATATGTAAAATAGGACAAGCCAGCTGTTTGAACAGATTTCAAAAGCCTCGGGCTCAGAGTCATTTGGCAAGATGGCCGTGTTTATCCTTCCCTAGACTGATTGGAAAATGACAGGTCGACTGGTTACTTGTATTGAATCTGAATATTCAAGAATGTAATTGACTTTACCTTTAAAAGGAACAAATGCATGTCTCATGCTGACTGCGAAGGGTGAACCCTGAACATCACTGGTCATCCTGGAGGTTTGTTTGGGAGCAACAACAGATTTACCTCCCTTCTTCTGTACACCTCTCCTGTTTGCAACACCAACACCAGTAGGTGGACTCTCACCTATCACTCCTGTATTAGAGTGAGAGGGAGATAGAATTAGATTTAACATGTTCACCAATATTTCAGCTATATATTGACACTCCTGTATAAGAATATGATACAATCCAACTACTTTACAATTTTCATGTTCATACTAGATGACATACCTGGAAGCTCTATCTCAAAGTCATTAGGGATGTTCTGAAGGTGTAGAGTGACTCCATGTTCATAATAGCTGACATACCTGTAAGCTCTATCTCAAAGTCATTAGGGATATTCCGTAGGTGTATAGTGACTCCATGTTCATACTAGCTGATATACCTGGAAGCTCTATCTCAAAGTCATTAGGGATGTTCTGAAGGTGTAGAGTGACTCCATGTTCATAATAGCTGACATACCTGTAAGCTCTATCTCAAAGTCATTAGGGATATTCTGTAGGTGTATAGTGACTCCATGTTCATGCTAGCTGATATACCTGTAAGCTCTATCTCAACGTTATTAGGGATATTCTGAAGGTATATAGTGACTCCCATGTTTATAATAGCTGACATACATGGCAGCTCTATCTCAAAGTTGTTAAAGGACGTTCTCAAGGTTCATACTAGCTGATATACCTGGGAGCTCTCCATCTCAAAATCATTAGGGATATTCTGTAGGTGTATAGTGACTCCATGTTCATACTAGCTTATATACCTGGGAGCTCTCCATCTCAAAATCATTAGGGATATTCTGTAGGTGTATAGTGACTCCATGTTCATACTAGCTGATATACCTGGGAGCTCTATCTCAAAATCATTAGGGATATTCTGTAGGTGTATAGTGACTCCATGTCCATACTAGCTTATATACCTGGGAGCTCTCCATCTCAAAATCATTAGGGATATTCTGTAGGTGTATAGTGACTCCATGTTCATACTAGCTTTAATATACCTGGGAGCTCTCCATCTCAAAATCATTAGGGATATTCTGTAGGTGTATAGTGACTCCATGTTCATACTAGCTGATATACCTGGGAGCTCTATCTCAAAATCATTAGGGATATTCTGTAGGTGTATAGTGACTCCATGTCCATACTAGCTTATATACCTGGGAGCTCTCCATCTCAAAATCATTAGGGATATTCTGTAGGTGTATAGTGACTCCATGTTCATACTAGCTTTAATATACCTGGGAGCTCTCCATCTCAAAATCATTAGGGATATTCTGTAGGTGTATAGTGACTCCATGTTCATACTAGCTGATATACCTGGGAGCTCTATCTCAAAATCATTAGGGATATTCTGTAGGTGTATAGTGACTCCATGTCCATACTAGCTTATATACCTGGGAGCTCTCCATCTCAAAATCATTAGGGATATTCTGTAGGTGTATAGTGACTCCATGTTCATACTAGCTTTAATATACCTGGGAGCTCTCCATCTCAAAATCATTAGGGATATTCTGTAGGTGTATAGTGACTCCATGTTCATACTAGCTGATATACCTGGGAGCTCTATCTCAAAATCATTAGGGATATTCTGTAGGTGTATAGTGACTCCGTGTTCATACTAGCTGATATACCTGATAGCTCTATCTCAAAATCATTAGGGATATTCTGTAGGTGTATAGTGACTCCATGTTCATACTATACAATTACAGTCTTTTGATGAGGTCAATATGTGGTTTTGTGGACCTGAGAAAACAATATTTACCGAGGCCGAAGTCCGAGGTGAATATTGTTTTCTCAGGTCCACAAAACCACATTGACCGATATCAAAAGACTATAATTGTTTTATTATATGACACTGACGTCTCCTTCTCGTTAAATTGGTGAAAGCAGTTAGAATATAGCATATAATAAGGTACTTCCTTTGCTCCCGACGATCTCGTACCTGCTTTCAGCCAAATTGTACACCGACGGCCAATCCAACGACTATTTTCATTGGCTGAGCAGACGCATACGTCACGCCGAGTCAATATCACATTTATGGACCCGCTTCGGAGTCAATATGGAAAATTAGCGACAGCCACGTGACGGCGAATGGTCCAATGGAGGAAGAGTAACACGCACAGTCATATAATAATAGCTGATATACCTGGAAGCTCTCCATCTCAAAATCATTAGGGATATTCTGTAGGTGTATAGTGACTCATACTAGCTGATATACCTGGGAGCTCTATCTCAAAGTCATTAGGGATAATCTGTAGGTGTATAGTGACTCCATGTTCATACTAGCTGATATACCTGTAAGCTCTATCTCAAAGTCATTACGTAGGGATATTCTGTAGGTGAATAGTGCCTCCATGTTCATACTAGCTGATATACCTGGAAGCTCTCCATCTCAAAATCATTAGGGATATTCTGTAGGTGTATAGTGACTCATACTAGCTGATATACCTGGGAGCTCTCCATCTCAAAGTCATTAGGGATAATCGGTAGGTGTATAGTGACTCCATGTTCATACTAGCTGATATACCTGTAAGCTCTATCTCAAAGTCATTACGTAGGGATATTCTGTAGGTGAATAGTGACTCCATGTTCATACTAGCTGATATACCTGGAAGCTCTATCTCAAAGTCATTAGGGATATTCTATAGGTGTATAGTGACTCCATGTTCATACTAACTGATATACCTGTAAGCTCTATCTTAAAGTTGTTAGGGATATTCTGAAGGTATATAGTGACTCCATGTTCATACTAGCTTATATACTTGGGAGCTCTATCTCAAAGTCATTAGGGATATTCGGAAGGTGAAAAGTGACTCGTACTAGCTGACATACCTGTAAGCTCTATCTCAAAGTCATTAGGGATATTCTGTAGGTGTATAGTGACTCCATGTTCATACTAGCTGATATACTTGGGAGCTCTATCTCAAAGTCATTAAGGATATTTTGTAGGTGTATAGTGACTCCATGGTCATGCTAGCTGATATACCTGTAAGCTCTATCTCAAAGTTGTTAGGGATATTCTGAAGGTATATAGTGACTCCATGTTCATGCTAGCTGATATACCTGTAAGCTCTATCTCAAAGTTGTTAGGGATATTCTGAAGGTATATAGTGACTCCATGTTCATGCTAGCTGATGTACCTGTAAGCTCTATCTCAAAGTTGTTAGGGATATTCTGAAGGTATATAGTGACTCCATGTTCATGCTAGCTGATATACCTGTAAGCTCTATCTCAAAGTTGTTAGGGATATTCTGAAGGTATATAGTGACTCCATGTTCATGCTAGCTGATATACCTGTAAGCTCTATCTCAAAGTTGTTAGGGATATTCTGAAGGTATATAGTGACTCATGTTCATGCTAGCTGATATACCTGTAAGCTCTATCTCAAAGTTGTTAGGGATATTCTGAAGGTATATAGTGACTCCATGTTCATACTAGCTGATATACCTGTAAGCTCTATCTCAAAGTTGTTAGGGATATTCTGAAGGTATATAGTGACTCCATGTTCATGCTAGCTGATATACCTGTAAGCTCTATCTCAAAGTTGTTAGGGATATTCTGAAGGTATATAGTGACTCCATGTTCATGCTAGCTGATATACCTGTAAGCTCTATCTCAAAGTTGTTAGGGATATTCTGAAGGTATATAGTGACTCTATGTTCATACTGGCTGATATACCTGTAAGCTCTATCTCAAAGTTGTTAGGGATGTGCTGAAGGTATATAGTGACTCCATGTTCATACTAGCTGATATACCTGTGAGCTCTATCTCAAAGTTGTCAGGGATGTTCTGTAGGTGTATAGTGACTCCATGTTCATACTAGCTGATATACCTGTGAGCTCTCCATCTCAAAATCATTAGGGATAATCTGTAGGTGTATAGTGACTCCATGTTCATACTAGCTGATATACCTGGGAGCTCTATCTCGAAGTCATTAGGGATATTCTTAAGGTGAAAAGTGACTCATACTAGCTGATATACCGGAGAGCTCTATCTCAAAGTCATTAGGAATATTCTGAAGGTATATAGTAACTCCATGTTCATACTACATGACATAACTGGGAGCTCTATCTCGAAGTCATTAGGGATATTCTGCAGGTGAAAAGTGACTCATACTAGCTGATATACCTGGGAGCTCTATCTCAAAGTCATTAGGGATTTTCTGTAAGTATATAGAGACCCCATGTTCATACTTACGGAAGCGTATTAGTGCCAGTGTGAAAAAATTAGGAGATATTAAGTCCTAATTAGGAGATATTAAGTCCTAATTAGGAGATATTAAGTCCTAATTAGGAGATAATAAGTCCAGATAAGTCCTAATTAGGACTTATTATCTCCTAATTAGGAGAAAATTATCTCCTAATTAGGACTTATTATCTCCTAATTAGGACTTATTATCTCCTAATTAGGACTTATCTCCTAATTAGGACTTAATATCCTAATTAGGAGAAAATTATCTCCTAATTAGGACTCATCTCCTAATTAGGACTTAATATCTCCTAATTAGGACTTATCTGGACTTATTATCTCCTAATTAGGACTTAATATCTCCTAATTAGGACTGGACTTAATATCTCCTAATTAGGACTTATTATCTCCTAATTAGGAGAAAAATTATCTAAGGGCTATAGGGTACAGGGTCCACCACAGGTGTGTACGCATGCTACGATGACGTCACTTCCGAGCTCCAAGAGCTCCGAGGGCTCCAAGAGCTTCGAGCTCCCAAAGCTCCGGACATCCGGGAGTGAGGCATGCCCAGCACCCGTCTTAAGGCAGTGATGCCCCCACGCTGGTGAGTGAGTGGCCGAGTGAGTGAGCGAGCGAGTGAGTGAATGCGGGAGCTCTGAGCTCCCAACTGCCCCATCCCCGAGCTGAATGGCGACCGCACACACAGGTCCATCATGAAGACCAAGCGTCACTTGGAAGAGGATATGGGATTACCACCCACCGAGGATCTGGAAAATACGATCAGAATAAGCAAACCACTGTTTCAGGACATGCTGCCTGGACGGTATCCTGGCCTGCCCGACGATGCGTAGGTCACACCGAACAAAGATTGAACTCTCCCAAAGGACGGCTTCTGATTGGACAAAAGACTACTTCAATTGTAAACATACCCAACGCGGCTCCCCCAGCGTGGGTATGATGTACTGGAAGGGAAAATAAAATGAGTGACCAGTCATCCTTGTTGTTGTTGTTTTTCTCTCATCTGTTTCATGGTATTATGACACAAACCCCTGGTCAGCGACCACCCGCGTATTTGAAGTCTCGTTGACAAGGGATTAATTTCTGTGCGCGGAGGCCTCTCCCCGGACATGACCGCAACACCATAGGACATGACCGCATCTCCGTGGAGGAATACATCCCCATGGGTCACTTGCGGTCACGTGACCGGAAGTGACCTTTGCCGGAACTATAGCGGCCTTGGGCTTTCCTTTGGGGTAAACCATTCTTTGCATAACAACCTTGCACCCTTCCCGTCTAAAAGTGGTTTGGCCCAAGGTCAAGTTGAGGGTTACGGTGCTTTACATACTACTCACGATATAGCTGATAAATGAGGTAACAACCGAGATAATAAGTCCTAATTAGGAGATAATAAGTCCTATAATAAGTCCTAATTAGGAGATAATAAGTCCTAATTAGGAGATAATTTTCTCCTAATTAGGAGATAAGTCCTAATTAAGGAGATAAATCTCGGATTTTTTTTTTCACACTGGCACTAATACGCTTCCGTACACACTAGCTGATATACCTGGGAGCTCTATCGCAAAGTTGTTAGGGATGTTCTGAAGGTGAAAAGTGACTCCATGTTCATACTAGCTGACACACCTGGGAGCTCTCTATCTCAAAGTTGTTAGGGACGTTCTGAATGTGCATAGTGACTTCATGTTCATACTAGATGACATACCTGGGAGCTCTATCTCAAAGTCATTAGGGATATTCTGTAGGTTAGGCTCTGACATGGTGACTCTGCCTGTAGCTGTGTGGTAACTACTCTCTCCAAAGATACGATCCATGCCTGCACGTGGGCAGTATATCTTCTCCTTTTGCAAAGGGAAGACAACTTTGGTGAGTGCACCGGAGATCCTACGCCACTCTAATATTAAGCCTGGTAGAGGATGAAAGGACCTTAACTTCTCCAGTATATCTTTAGAGGTGCTGTATTGGGGTTTGGCTCTGCCCCCTTTCCTGGCCCCTGATCCAGCTCGTCTGTTAGGACCAAGTGTTTTTGTAGGGGCCGCTGCTGCAGGGTCACCATTAGGTGGAAGTCTCAATTCAAAGTACAAAACCTGGCACAAAGAAGGGAGAACAGTATATATTACAAATCATAAACATCCAAACATGAGCCTTTATTGTGAGAAGATTTAAGCCGAATGAAATAAATTTCTAACTTCACAGGCAAATGCTGAATCGTTTTCAGGCCGCATCAACAAACACTTTTTATTGCAAAGAGCAAAAAAAAAAACAATTAAAATTATTTTAAAACTCTTTTGAAGATAGTGCCACAGTAATCTGCAGTTTGCTTCAAAATCTCTGAAATTTACTAGTTCTACCAATGTCTGCACACTCTGCAAAACAGGGGATAGCTCAAAAACTAGCTTGGTGCATTCATAATTATAGTAAGGCACAAAGCATGATAAAACTTAATAGTGACATAGGGTACCCCTACCCCTACCAGGATTAAGGATACAAATCAGATTGGCTGAAAATTTCATCATGACAGGGTGGGCCAAGGGGGGGGGGGATAAATGTATATAATGGCTTATCTAATCTAATTCAGAGTAGAAGTAACATACCTGTACAATATCATCAGTTGATGTGAGAGAGAAAGGATGACCAGCTATATGATAGGACTCCTCCTCTATAGCTGACAGTTTGGCCTGCATCACACTCTTCTGACTCTCACACTCTCGCTCACTGAAACCTGGGGGGGTAAAAAATAAAAATGATCATGATTGTTTTCAATTTTGCTCAGAGGATAATGACAGTATCAATATTCAGAGGTCTCCTTGATATAATACATCATGATGGGATAGCTAGACACCAGTACATTGCATCAATACCATTTGACAGGAGTTTGGTTTACAGAGGATCAAAACATTGGTACGGTAACAGGATTCTTACGCATTCAGAGGGCTGAAATTCAATGACCTCTTTTGAACAAATTCCTTGAATTTTCCATGATATATTCACGGGCATATACATGTATCAGATTGTCGAAGCTAATTTTTTTTATGGAGAAGGATTTACTGATGAATGTAAGATCTGAAATTAGTAATAGAAGAAAGGATTTAACAAGATGCACAGAAAAATTAATACACAGAAAGAAAGAAATCAATAATCTGTTAGTTTCACAAAGAAGGCCAGAAATCACGAAATGTATGGACCATGAAAGTTCAATTGGACAGTTTTCCATGATCTTCGTCAAAATTTCGGGCCTGGAAAATCAGTTTTCAAATTCCAAGAATTTCCAAGCTTTTCATGAACCTTAGAACCCTGGGTAAATGTTCTAATAATTCAATCACTCTATATTAATATTCTATTACCCAAAAACGTTGTCTTAAAATTCGATTTTTTCATCACACATGCCTTGACCTGTAATCGGGAATCCTCGTAATTCTTCAGCTGTCTGGATATTATATGAATCTCGGAAAAACAAGGTAGAGTATGGTAGGTGAACTATTTCTGGGAATCCCTTTTGTCATCGTCAGATTTTTGCCGATACTTTTCTCAAAATTGGAGAGTTTTGAATCATTTGCAATTAGCCGAAATTATGCAAATAATTATCTCAAGGACGAATCGGACACCAACCCATAGAAGCATATCCGAGACAATAGAACCGTAACATTGGGACCATGGCAGTTGTGAGCAACATTGGGACCATGGCAGCTGTTAGTTTTACAGCTTTATCAGTCTGTTGAAGCATGTGTCAGGTGCTGGTAAAGTTTCCTTACCCATCCCATTGAGCTCCATTCTAGCCAGGGCAATGACGACAGGCATCTCCACATTATGGAAGGCATCATAGAGACAGTCAGCCCTTAAACACTCCAACATATAGTCCATGAGATGTAAGACGAGTACAGACTCTGTGGTGGCCCTGTACCTTCCTGCTCCAGGGTTCTGTGAGGTCAGACCAAGGCTCCCCAGTCCTATCCCTCCACCTATACCTACAGGGGGGTATATGTGTGCATTTTACATATGTTATATTCAAGGTTCTAGAAGAATGGCAAATACAATTCTTGATATATATTATTGAAGGGAATAGGCAATTCTAAAACGAGTATAATGCTCTGCAATTAATGCAACCTACAAAAAAGATCATTTCGAATGAAATCTCCAGTTTTGTTTAAATGAGTATTGAGTAAGAATGAGTAAGCCGGATAGTTTGTCACTCCACTGATACAGGTAATACAGGAGTGAACTGATTTATGTATCATTGGTAGAGATGTGAAATGTGTTGAAACACGGAGATAATCAGCAACTGTTTTTGAAGAATGATATGTTCGATATGCGTTGGACTATACCCACCTTCTAATAAATGGACCTCTGCAGGTAATAGGTTGGTGACCAATCTCTGCAGAGGTTTTTCCTTGGCTCCAGGATCTAACATCCAACAGGCTAATTTGGGATCCTGAAACTCTCCATCCAGGGTCACTCCACAACCTTGGGCCAATGCCTTATACTGATCTTTGACATCAAATGTTACAATACATTTAGGTCTAGACTCTCGACGATAGAGATAATCCAGGACAGACCTGATCCCTGCTAGCCTCATCTCTACTGTGATATGATCATCTAAAGGGGGTGCGGCGAGACTGTCATCAGCATCGTCTGTCAAAATCAGAAAATAAATGCACACAGTCATTCAATGCAAAGAATATAATATCTTATCGGTGTAAGCATTGTAAATATAGCTTTCATTAAAAAACTAGCTGATGCAGAGAGTATAATTTCAGTAAACATGCTAACTTCCATGAAAATGCACCAATTCAACAGGCCACCACCGAGCAATATCAACATGCCACCACCGAGGAATAGCAACATGCCACCACTGAAGAATATCAACATGCCACCACCGAGGAATATCAACATGCCGCCACTGAGGAATATCAACATGCCACCACTGAAGAATATCAAAATGCCACCAATGAAGAATATCAACATGCCACCACCGAGCAATATTAACATGCCACCACCGAGGAATATCAACATGCCACCACTGAGGAATATCAACATGCCACCACCGAGGAATATCAACATGCCACCACTGAAGAATATCAAAATGCCACCAGTGAAGAATATCAACATGCTACCACCGAAGAATATCAACATGCCACCACCGAGGAATATCAACATGCCACCACTGAGGAATATCAACATGCCACCACTGAGGAATATCAGCTAACATTTGAAATAATTCAATTGCTTTATTACACACTTTATAACTTGGTTCCATATATATTTTGCATTAACTGAGTTCTGAATGCTCAAGATTTTCACAATTAGGTTGCTCAACAAGATTTATGAATTAAACTTTGAATTGAATAGGTAGAAAATGGATCTGGTATACGTAGCTGGATGTTGGAGACGTGGACAAACTGTTCGCACAAGTTTTTTATCAGCCTATCCATGATGATTAATTATACAATCCTCTTTTACAGAGACTAAAGAAATATACATATTTTCAATCTAATTAAAATTATATCCTATCTGCTCCCCCCATTTGGATATATCGCTACATTACATATGTTTTAACCATATGTAGGTCATCTTACTCACATTCCTCCACAGTGTCAATGAGTGAGATGTAGTAAGCATCTCTGTTCTCCCAGCAGACTGCCACACCCACTATGGACCGATCACTCTCTTCCAGGTCAAACTGCCCAGACATCTGCTGTGCCTTCACTGGACCAGGATTAACTATAAATAATGTTAACAATTAAGAGCCCAAGGGGCTTCAATATACGCCCGTATATCTGGAATTACATTGGTTCAAATTTCAAGGTTGTTTAATAGCCTTGATTCCAATTGATCTAGCAATCCAGAGAAAGGTCTACAATTTTTTGCTTATGAGAATGTAACATATATTACATCTTATATTGAATGATAAACTAAACTGAGCTTAACTCTTGGTAACTAGTTGACCTTGAAGCAAGAGCTGAGAGCTCACATATCCCACACTGAAATTGACAATAGTCAAACACAAGAAAATAGTAGTTTTCCTGCAAATGGATTCCTTTCAGACGAGAGAATTTTCCATGAAGAAAAAAGAAAGTGATCATGAAGTAAACCTTTGTTCTTGAGTTAATAAACAGGTGTGAAGTTCATAAAGGAAATGTAAATGTATGGTTTTTATTTCACAACAGTTTAACTAAATGAAGCGTTTCAAACATGGGAGACAACTCCACAGGACAATACCATATAAATGCAGGGGAAAGAACTTCGAATATTCCAACAATATTCCAACACATTTAGTCAGCTAAGCTTGATTCAGTTTTGGGGGACTGCGACCTAGACCTTTGACAAATTGATCTCATATGTATGGCTCCACTTTGCCATGCGAGTAAGGTATACTCAAAGTTTGGTACCAATCCATACCTTGAAACTAGAGCTATCGCATGGACAACAAATGTTAATGGATGAATGGACAGAACGCAACATCGCATTACACGACCTCGTCTTCGACAGGCATATGAAAATGTGACTTTTAATGATTTCTTGATTTTGGGGTCACAGTGACCTTGACCATTGACCTTGACCTCAATTTTGGTACACAACACATCGTCTTCCCTCAATCTATCAATGCACACAAAAAGTCATGATTTTTAATGATTTCCTGATTTTGGGGTCACAGTGACCTTGACCTTTGACCTTGACCTAAATTTTGGTACATGATTTAATATGCAACACATCGTTCCCCCCTAGGGCATCCACTCATCAAAAATTAGAACTGTAGATACAAAACTGTCAACGATCAATGATTTCCTGATTTTTGGCAATAGTGACCTTTGACCTCTGACCTTGACCTCAATTTCGGTACGCGACACATCGTCTCCACCTGGCGTATCCACTCACAAAAAAATTGCAACTGTGGATAGAAAACGTTCACAGATATAGACCGGACACGAACACTTCAGTGATTTCCTGTTTTTAGGCCAGTGACCTTTGACCTGTGACCTCGACCTTCATTTTGGTACGCGACACATCATCTCCCCGTAGGGTATCCACTCACCAAAAATTGGAGCTGTGGATAGGAAACTGTCCCAGATATAGACCGGACACGAGAACCGGACAGACGGACGGACGGACAGACGGACGGAAACCGCCATCACATAATACGTCCGCCTTTTGGGCGGGCGTATAAAAATTATCAAACAATTTGAGAGCAGAATTTCAGGGAAAATACTTGGGAATTTTGTACTCATTGTATAGCTATTTCCAATCAATTCAGAACAATATGCATCTTACAAGTACAGTATTTTGAAATAATTGCCACCAGTCATACCAGTTGCAAATTTAAGCTACTACATGTACCTTTGACATTAATATTTCAAATTTTGTACCCATGTTCTAGAAATTTGTCACTTTTCATTTTTAGCCCTTTTTTTTTTTTTTTAAACTTCCCAACCCACAGTCTACCCATTCAACCAACTACAAAGCCTTGTAAGGGCCCTGGTTAAACTGATTTTTGTCTATGTGTTTGTTGTGTAACCAGGAGAAACATTGATCTGATTGGTTACAAAGTGGTGTGGATTACAGTTTTATCAAAACCAGAACAAATTCACTGCTCGACCAATAACAACAAAAACATTGCCAGAGCCGTTTGATCAGAGCTCTCACAACACAGCCAAATAACCATTCAAACCTTCAGTCTAATTCCCATATTCAAACCTACCTTTGAGATACTTCCCACCGATGCCCGTGCCAGAGATGACAGGGGGCGCTGCTCTCTTCTCACAGGCCACAGAGAGAGAAAACCTCTCCTTACTCCGCCACTCTTGGATAAACGTCTGGAACAACTTCTGGTCAGCGCACACGTCTATGATGGTGAAGGTCCCCTGTGTACCTGATAGGTTAGCCAGAGTTTGGGTACAAGTCATTCTGAGAGACCAGGAGAAATCATCCCCATCTTCCCATTCCTCATCAACAGTGTCCTTCACTTTGGTTGGCTCCTCTTTGTTAGACTCCATATTTGCTATACTTTTATTTCCTCCGGGGTCTTTCGTTTTATCATTCATTCTTTTCAATCGAAATTCTTCACTGCTGCAAATGTTACTGGTAGCATTTCCAGTTGGAAAATTTCCATCTTTTGTTCTACATTCCATTCTTTTGGACTCCAATACTTTATTAAATTTGAAATTGTCACTGCCTGTATTTCTATTTTTCGTAACATCCTGAAACCCACTGTTTCTGTTCACCTGAGATTTTTGAACACCAGTAATGTTAGCCTGTCTCGTCTTTGTGCAATGCTTTGATATAGTAGTCTGTCTCATACTTGGAGGTGATTTTATAGGACACATGGTCATTAGACCAGGCTGATCATGAACAGACGACAGATTTCTTGCCACACTTTTGGAACAAGTTCTCACTGGAGTTTTCCGTAGCTGTAGCCTGGGAGAGTCCACCCGGCTGCTGTTCTCATCAGGTGGGGTTGGTGGGACACAGTCGCTACCACCACTGACATTATGTGGAGATGTTTTATCAGTGGGTGGTGTGGATCGTCTTATCTTAGTATGACCCTCATCAGGACTGCTGTACTCATCACTCTTTCTCTTTCTCCTTGAGCTTGCTGTCATGGTACATTTTTCCTCATCTTGTTCTAAGCCCTTAGCACAGTCAGTTTTGGCATTAACATTTGGCTTTTTCGGTGTTTTTTTAGATCGCTTAGGCGCTGGCTTTGATGCTACAGGACTACTCATTGCATTGAGAATAGCAGATGTTCCTGGACTCAAGTGTCTCAAAGTCATAGTCAGCTTATTCAGACCATTTTCCTGTTTGTGCTGACATTGCTGAGCACCAGTTCCATGTGCTGAATTGTTACTGACTTGTTTCTGAAGAACAGGACAGTTTCTATCTGTCAGTATTTCATTATTTCCTCCATGGTTCTTTAATAAAGTAAAATCTCCATTGTCCTCATCAAGGACCTTCTCCAGCATGGACATAGTTAAGGAATCACCCATCGACACATCCTTAGACCCTGAAGACCCTGTCCTTCCAATGGTCTCAGAATTCACTACATTACCTATTGTAACATCATCAGTAGATCCTGGAGTACTTCTTGCCTTGTTCAAATGTGTGGAATGACTTCCTGCTTTGTTCAAATGCGTAGAACTACTCCCTGCCTTGTTCACATGTGCAGAACTACTTCCTGCCTTCTTCAAATATGCAGAACTACTTCCTGCCGTGTTCAAATGTCCCAAACTACTTCCCACCTTGTTTGAAAGGCCAGAAGTACTTCCTGCCTTATTCAAATGTGAAGAACAAATCGCTTTGTTAAAATGTGCAGCACTTCTGGTACTTCCAGATTTGTTCAAACTACCAGAACCTGGAGAACTACTTTCTGCTCTGATAAAACTTATCCGACCAGGACTCGTCAGGGAGTTGAATGAGCAGTCAAAGTCCATCCCTTCCATGTCTGTCTGTAATGTCTGATATGTAGAACTAATCTGTGGACTGTGAGTTGGACTCCCATGATCAGCAGGACCTGTTTCTACAGTTTCTGTTTTACTCCTGTGAGGAATCTGTAGATTGTAGAAGGATTCAGATGTGCAGGTTACTTCAACTCCATCTGTGCAATGTCGATCAAAATAGCTAGCTGGCTGTAATTCATATGATGTGTTCAGCTGGCTGTCCTTGGTATTTTTTTGCCTGCTTATCCCCGAGGTTATGGAAGCTTGTGCATTACTTGATGCCTCTATACTGCCTAAAACTTCAATTTTATCATGTTCAACCACAGCAGATATTGCAATTGGCCAGGGATGATGAGATTGGCCTTCATCTATAGATATTTGTTCAGAATAGAGCTGGGGTGAAGTCAGATCAACAGTGGGATGGACTTCTGCAACAACAATCTTATTATGTGGAACAGGCGATCCATCTTCATCACAAATTGCCGCATCTAAATCTGAAGTCCTGGCGCTGATATCAGCTGTGAGCGACATATCAACATGATCCTGTCTCAGATCTGTCATGAGCGAAGGTGAACTAGTGTTCATAAGCTGTACTGTCTGGGTGTCGATCACAAAACTGTCACTGAAATCCTCTGGCATAGTATACAGGTCTGGTGTGTCAGGGTCTGATATTTCAAGTTCTGTAACACAAGTATCCAGACATGTGGTTTTCACCTTTGTCTGAGATGTCACCTTAATCTCAGGACTAATCAGAGATTCAGGTTTGCCAGGCTCCACATTAGCTCTTGTCAAATCTCTCCTCTGAGATTCTGAATAAACAGATGCCAGGTTTTGCTTTGTTTTAGCCAAATTCAAATTTTGAGGTTCAGAATTGGTTGACTTGGCTGAATCTCGATTAGGAAATGCATTAAGCGATACTTGGCCATGTTTCCCATGCGCACGCTTCTCTTTCACTTTTTCTTTCCCAATATTTTCATTACCAGACTGACCAGACATTGGTTTCATCTCTAACCTCTTCAACTGATTATACTGGTCTGATAGTTTTTCAGAGGCATTTAAGGCAGAGGACCTTCTCAAACCAAAACTTCTTGTCACCTTCAGATGACCTGAACTTCTTGTTTGACCGATACCGGACTCCTCTGACTGCAGTGTAATGGCAGATGATCTACTGTGAGAAGATTGGTGGGAGACATGTGACATGTAAGCAGAGTCCGAGGAATCCATGGCTGAACTCCTAATTATATATTTATCCACAACATGCCGACTCACAGAACTGGGATCACTGATTGTAAGATCTTCATTTATCACTGTGGATGTTCCCTTCCCATGTGGATCAAATTCACCTCTCAGTGAGGGACACTTATCAAACTCTTTACCAGAAACAGCTGCTTGATCTACCTGTCCAATCTGAGAAGTTTGTTCCTGGTCCATATTTTGCTCTTCTTTTGAACTGTGGCATGCTTGCATTTCTCCGTAATTCTGGCAATTTGTTTGGACAGGTAATTCACTAGAGCATTTAGATGGGACTGCATTATTCTTCAAATTGCTCTCATCCTCTATACTGAGTAATTGTGCACACTCACTGACTTGCTGCTTTGCCTTTTCATATTTGGTTGTTGTCAACTCCATTTTGGTTTCAGCTTTGGTACCATTGACAGGCAAAACATTTTCTTTGCTGGTACTCGTTTCTTCTTTACTCGCATCCGATTTAGCCGGTTCTGTTTTTCCTTTTACCATAGCATTCCCCTTCCCAACACTTACATTTGATGGAGACCTTATTTCTTGTCCAGTAGTAATCTTGCTCACTGGTGTCTTCCTCTGTGTTATAGTTTTACCTGGAGGGCTAACAATCACCATATTCTCAGGTATTGCTGAACGCCGGATATCAGCAGCAGATTTTGGACTGGTGTGAGATGAATTGGACAGGTTTGACCGCCGAGAAGCATTCCTCGGATTCGCCTTCTTATTGGTCTGGTTGTTGTTGTTGTTGCTCCACTGTATGCCCACACCTCCAACATCCTCCTGAACCAGAATCTTTGCCTCCTCGATGATTGCCAGAGCGGCCTCATACTCTGTCACCCCTTTCTTACCCGTCAGCCAGATACAGCGAGCTTTCTGACGCTGTGCAACCTCCCATTCTGTCTCACCATCATGTTTCTTCTTACTAGAAATACCAAATTACAGTAAAAGAAATGGCATCTGGGTTTCATTTCTTTTATGTTTCTTTATTGTTATATATGGTACTGTAGATCATGCTGATGGGATAAGGATAACTTTCATTTGTTAGACAAGAATATTTTATTTTTATATATTACAAAATAGAGCCTGGTGTAGATCATTGGTATATAAAAACTGTACTATGGCTTATCCATAGATAATACAGCTATTATCTAGTACTGTGTTTACCTTTGGAATGGAGCAGAATTTTGTAGCAGGTTCTCCAAATCTGCAGGGTCAGCATTGGCCAGAGCAGCCACAGTTTGATATCCTCCATTGAACATTACCCTGGCCCTCTGGCCATTTAGGACGGTGATGCGGACTAAGTCACACAGCTCCCTCTGGATACCAAAGGTGAGACGACTCTGGAACTGTCCCAGGATGAGCTCCAGATTTAACCAGCCCAGACGGCTACAGAACACTGTCACCATACCTAGAAATGAGTAGAACAATTTTCTAATTACTTACATATGGATGGTCAAGATTTTTGCCATCTCTTCTGTGGGGGATTTAAGGAATGTTCTCTCACTAAACTAACTCAGTGCCCTGTATCTGATATGTAGACAATAAAATATGAGGGAAAAAAACAAAAAAAATATGGAGAGGTTGATCCAATAGTGATCTCTTGCGATGTCTACTGTAAATGACTTATTATTCGCGAATGTTAATTCCTGTGAATAGAACTCGCATTTAGTAGATATACAGCAATATACATCATGTACATAGTAGCAAGATATTTTGATATAAAATCTGTTCCATTCCACTTTCTGTAGAGCTATGTTGTTGTTGTTGTTGCACATCGGTCACAGGTTCACAAATATTACAATGAATTTAGTTTACATCCTCAAGAATATTTAAAATTGGTTGTTTTATCTGAGAAGTTTATCACCAATAAATAGGAACATTATCGTTAACATATATCACAACAGCCAGAAGTGGATTTGTTATTTGGAATGTGGCCACGACTAAACCTAACATGTTAACAGTTGTTTCAACAAACATGACAAAGCTTGGATCTATCAACTTCGTATTGTTCCGAATCATTTAAACCCTCTCATTACAGTCTATCTAAACACCAAGATGTATGTTATTCTATTTAAATCAGCCTGTCCCATTGGGTGCCCTGAGATTATGGTACCTTAGGGATTACAGGACAGTCGTTTTCGGAACAGTCGGCTAGACTTATAAACCAGCTGTTTCATTACCAGACTCCTCTAACTGCAGTGTAATGACAGATGTAGACAGCTTACTGCAGAAATGTGTTTGTTAAGTTTCCAACCAATTCCTGGTCAATCGGCATTGCTGAACCACAAATGTTACATCCTGCGAAGAAGGATTGAGACTGATTCTGCAAAAGGCAATCCCGCGTGAAGAGTAAGGCATCCACAGTATTTCATGCAGTACTGATCCGCACCCACTGGGAATCACCAGTCACTGGTCTAAGCGTGGATGTCTGTTTAGTTTCTACTACAGCTCTCACATTGCCTAAATATGGGGATTGTTTTGTTATCACTAATAAATATTTCCAAATGTGTTGCCAAAATTGTAAAAAAAAAAAAAAAATAAAAAAATAAATTGTAATAATGTATTTTTGCTAAATAAGAGAGTGACTGAATAGGATTTAATATCGCTTTCAAATTTTTTTCCAGTCAAACTACGACAGTGTGCTTACATGCAACAAATCGATCCCAATGCTACTACTTTATAGTGCTGCGGCTGCTGCCTCAATGAAGCACCTTGCTTTAGACATGATCCTTCAGCCAGTTACAATATGCTGACATTGGACTAATCAGTCCTTGATATATCATCTTAATGCTGAGCGTTTCAATATCAGTACCAATAGAACCAACCTGCAAATGTAGCCGCAGACTGCTGTAAAGACTGAAGCTGTCCTCGGTTACAGCTGTACTTCTTACAGACCTCACTTAGCGGCATTTCATGTACGAGGTCATGAAGCACCAGACAGGTATAGAAACGACGGTGAACGGCCAACTGATGGGCCTGACGGGCTGTGCGAGACGAGGTGTTACCCCGCATGGCTCGCGCGAGGAATGCCTCCTGGACGCCCACCAATTCTGCAACACGTTTCTTCCCTGGAGTGAGTTTTTCCCAGATGCACAGGAAGTTGTACCAGTCTATACTACCACCAAGGTCATATGCATAGACAGGAGTAACCTAGGGTAAAATAAATATATACTTTATCAAAGTTTCAGCATCAGTGGTAACTGGCATAAATATGATGAATATGCTATTTACCCAACTATTCAAGGAAATGGTCATTATACTCAACTTAATGAATAATTTTACATTTTAAAGTTAAAAATATGCCATTTATCAAGAGCTAAAATATTTCACAGCGTATTAGCATAAGGCCAATTGGATTTAAGGGATTTGATTACCTTTCTCATGCAAAAATGTTGATGATAAAGTTCCCTAAATAACAGTCTCATATTGTAGTACTACTTCCAAACAGAGTATGGAGGAAAGATTTGAAAAATCAATTCTCTCGTGGAACCGGAGTAGACCGGGTGGATGTCCGGAAAAGCCGGACTGGTTTCGATCTATGTGATCTCTTCAGATGCTTCCAAACAGAGAATAGATTTTCACCTTGTTGTTTTTTTAAAGATCATGTTCGTATGAATGAGAGAATCTGAGAAATAACCTGGATTTTTAATGGGATTTTAGGGTTCAGTCATAAATGTGAACTCACTATGCTATCTAGAAATAAATAACATGGTGTACATTCAATTTCTTTGCTTATATTTTTACCGCATGTATTACTGACTGAAATTAGCAAGTAAAATTTGGTCCTTCACCACGCCGATTTCTGGCAAATGAGATAAGTACCAAAATCTCATGTTAAAGTGATCGTAAACCCACAAGTAAAGTTTCCATCAAATGAAAGACCATTGCAAACTGTGTGGAAAAATATTTTTTGTAATTTTTTACGATTTTATTACACAGAGTAAACTGCAAATAAAGCATGGTATTCTATGGTGGTCTGTTGCAATCATATTCAGGTCCAGTGATGTCACACTGTCTTAATACATATATTTCAAACTGTGTATGCACTTTTCAATGCTTGATTCAAGCTTAAGGTGTGTACACTTTGAGTTTCGACACAGACTCACTGTTCCAATGTGCATGTTTCACCAAAATCTGTGAGATGATAACTCATAAGTGTCAATTTGAATCTTGCATTTAATTTCCCCGATTTTGGTGAAACATGCACATTGGAACAGTGAGTCTGTCTCGAAACTCAAAGTATATACACCTTAAGCTTGAATCAAGCATTGGAAAGTGCATACACGGTTTGAAATATATGTATTAAGGCAGTGTGACGTCACTGGACCTAAAAATGACTGCAACAGACCACCATAGAATACCATGCTTTATTTGCAGTTTACTCTGTGTAATAAAATAGTAAAAAATCACAATAAATATTTTCCCACACTATTTGCAATGGTCTTTCATTTGATGGAAACTTTACTTGGGGGTTTACGATCAATTTAAACGATAGGGGAAAACCTCAAATTTAAAGTGTAGGTCACTAAAAATCAAGCATAAATTTGAATTTTTTTATCAGATAGCTGAAATTTTAGCTGTTGTCGACAGTTTTGAGGGATATACTAAATTTATTATTCATTCTCAAATGATATGAATGCACATTTCTGTATCATTGTTGGTTTTGGGGGATATATGCGTTGATACTTAAGGTAGCAAGGTAACAAAACCCCTTAATGACCAACAGATTAGGCATGTGCACAATCTATCCAGTGTTATTACATTAATGTGGGACAGGTTTATTATGGTCGTGCTCTAGTTTTCACAGCCTAGACAATTGAGAATGACTATCTAAACTACTGCAATGAGGGTTGATCAGGGTTCTCCTGGATTCTCAGAACGACACTAATGTGGCAAAATAATCCATCCAATTATTGAGTTCCCAATTTGGTCAGTATATTCATTTATTCTAAATTTTCTTCTGTTTAATATGTTTAGATAATCGTCAAAGTCAAAATGTGACTGTGAGACAAATTTCAGTTGCAATGTATTTTTCCATGAGAAACTCTTTCTGTGATTTGTGTACCTGATAGAGGATATGAAGTTCATTCTCCAGGACAAAACATTGCCTGGCTCTCTGTAGTTCTGCAAACACCAACAAACCTTCATCGGGGGAGAGAGCAGAGGCCAGAACTGCTGACCCTAACTGGCTGGGGTAAAACCTCTCTGTTTCTGTCCCATCTGTGAACATGGTTCAAGAGACAGTAGAGAAGTTCAACCAAACATTTCAAATGTATCTATATTTATAGAACACAGTTCACAAGCATTTATCACATTTGAAATTGTATGTATTTGTGTTAATCTGACATGGTAATACTCAATTTGTATTAGCTGTGATACATGTAAGCCTTGTCTTCTGTCATTGATGGATCTTCAGATAGTCAAATTTCCTAACAACTGCATAATTGTAATTTAACTGTGCTGACATTGTCGAATCAACTGGAATGTGGTTGCCCGGGTATGTCCTTCACCAGTTTTCAGTAATTACAGTCATGCATGGGAATATTTTGTTATATTTCCCTATATTGGACAACAAACTACTTAGCCATCCAATAAGTAAGCATAAGAAATAATCCACTCTCACAAAATCCTGGCGACACTAATGAAGAATAGTTCTGTAAGGTACACTATTCCACCTGTCTAACTTGACATTAGGACTGAATGAAATCAAATCAGTATTTTGAGGTGGAGTGGGAGGATTAGATTTAATGTTAAGCTCATATTTTCAGGTGGAGTACATGTTCACTCCTGAGAGTACACAGAAGAACAGTTGGAGTGATCCATTTATGACATGTATCATATAGAGTAGTAGTAGTAGTATGGCTTACTTTCGTCTGTAACCTTCTGTAGCCGGACAAACTCATTCTCCTCTAGAAATCGGATACAAGCTTCAATAACATTGTTAGAGTTCTGCTGACCCTCTGTACGGAGAGAGGAGGCGAGCATAGTACACGAGGCATAGGCTGTCACATCACCTGGTGTACTGGCCACCCCACTCACAACAATCTACAACAATAACAGACAGCAATACTGCAGCACCCTTAAAATGAAAAACTAAGTCTCCCATATATCATTCTCCCTTCACCATAGGTTGCGAAGTTACACTCTTGTGAATAAGAAGTTGTCATGGAATTGATATAGTTGCTTATCTGCCACAGTTTTACTTTTTCCACATTCACCACCTTACATGGTAGTTACATTAACCATGTGACCTAACAGGCCTTGAGGGTCCATCTGGATCAATCATGCCTGACCCCTTACCTCAAGAATGGCTCGCTTCATACTGGAACTGAGCTCCTCTCCATCATGTTTGATAAGACAACTCTTCACAGGTGGGAGAGTAGATTTGGTCAGTGTTACAGCTTTACTTCGCTCATTGGCCTTACATACCAGGATACTCTCCCCTGGAAGATGAGAATGTCAGAGATCAGACAAAAAGATGTGAGGAGGCTCTTAGCCACCAACATGTTCAAAACATTAAAGACACACTAGGTATGGACACATGTCAAGGCCATACTGGTACATCGACCATCCAAACATTGCACAGTGATGCTCTTCTTCCAGAATCTTCAAGTCCAGAAATCTGCAAGCCCTGATATTCAACCTCAAGAAATACAGACTGAAGTAGTGATTTTCTCAGCATTCCTGGTATTCTTCATAATAATATATACAGAGATTGAAGTGGATCTTTGCAAAAAATCTGGAAAAATACTATCCTAGCACTTTAGGCCGGGGTCCAGGAAGCTCTTGGGTCCTAGATGGCTGGAGAAGCATTCTAAGCGATTTCTGAGAAATAAAACAGCAGATTGTCATCTAAATTCAAGGCATTATTTTATATTGATTTTTTCATGTAACCAAATATTTTCAATACTGGACAAAAAGTTTCATCCATCAAAGCATGATGTAGATGCCACACTACTGGAAGCAAATGAATTACACTGTGCACTCAACATCAGACTGTGAGGAAGCGAACAGACAGGGTGAAGTCCCATTAGATTTGAGAATTTTTCGAGTTTTTAGTTTTTTACATGTTTAGAATGATTTTTCACGTCACTCTTTCCAGTGGTCACGTATATTTTTCCTTCAGCCGTGACCATTTAACTTTTCTTTTTTTTTACTCCAGTTTCAAAGTCATGTCAAGTCGTCATGACAACAATTTTCACATAGTCGACTTTAAATTATAAATACGTCTGACATTGTCACGGTGAGTCTAACAAACTTCGCTATGAAAGCTGGCGCCATTGAACACGAGGTAACATAGTGCTTTCCGATACATACACGGGACGAGAACAACACGCCCTCAGCTAGACCTACTGCAGACAGCGCGACAAGCAATCAGCATTCGCTGGTCAACTTACAGCTAAGCTGCATATACAAGCGGAGTCTATTTTGGGAAACAGCTCTCTGCGGGGAGATCGCACTGTGCTGGAAATATAATGCCGATCACCAGGAACTGGTTATTTCAAACTTATTAAAACCCCCGGAGGTACATAACTCGAATTTTAATCACATAATTTATATTTTTGGGGGATTCTCAAACCCAAGCTAAAAGATTTTTTGTTTGTTAGAATGGTTTAACGGAGGTTCATTATCATCGAAAATAGCAACAACAACAACATGATCGTGTGAGACAGAAAATCGGAAAATCCGGGAATTTTTTGGAGATTCTGAAAAATCCGGAAATCCGGATATATCCGGAAGACTTCAATCTCTGTATATATATATATTGATGATTAAGTGTATACCAATTATCGCTGAATGTCACTAATTTAGGTGCTATACAGGATGCGACCTGAACACAAACTAGATCCATGATATATGACACAGCCTAGATCAGTGATATATGATATAGACTAGATCCATGAGACTAGATCCATGACAGACTAGATCCATGACAGACTAGATCCATGATATATGACACAGACTATATCCATGATAAATGACACACACTAGATCAATGATATATGAGACAGACTAGATCCATGACAGACTAGATCCATGATATATGACGCAGACTAGATCCATGATATATGGCAAAGACCCCCAAGGCTTATGTCATGGAATTAACCCTGACAGACAACAGCTGCAACGCCATCGGTGGGTGGAGCCTGTCTGAGCGGCTTCAATGGACAGTGAAGCCTTTCCCATAAAGTCGCCAAACCAATCATCACAGACATTACAACATTGTACGTCGAGATGAAGTTCAGCAACATAAGCCTCAGCCTCAAATTGTCAATTGATACATATTTTCAGGTCATGCCGGATAGAATTCAATGAGTGTGTTGTGGAAATATTTATACTTTGTCAAAGGATTGATTCAAGAACATAACTTAGAAGTTATTATAGATAAGACATTTGTTGACTTGATATACATCCATCATCCTGTGTCATCAGATACAGTACCTGCTGTATCTACCCCCTTCCTGCCAGCCCGTCCCACCATCTGTTTATAACTGAGGGTTTCAATGATGCCCCCGTGGAAGGTGGGAGTTCTGATGATTACTCTCCTGGCTGGTAGGTTCACACCTGATGATAATGTGGAGGTGGCCACCAAGACTTTGAGGATGCCTTGTCTGAATGCTCCCTCCACTATGTCTCGTTCATCAAATGTCAGACCTGCAGAATCAGAATTTTATGAAAAGCGGTGGTGAAATCTATAGCAGAAATTAAAATTTTAAACCAATACATTCATGCGGTAGAAGAAGCGATTAGATGTATCCATAGGCCCCTTGATGGTCTTGTATTCACCAGACAGGATATGTTCAATGAGAAACTAAAAACGATGCAAAGTCATATCATCTCTCGAGTGAACAGACCACAAAAATTATGTCAATATCGTCAAATGGGAATGAGGAAAAAGAGGACACAGGAGGTCTCTATGCAGAGCCAACTCTGAATGTATGGGAGAGATTCCTTTTGATAATATCGAGTTACTGATATGATCTCTGTGTTAACCAATATGCATGCAGTGCATGTAACTATTGATAATGTGCACTCATTATAATTATTGATTCCGTTCAATTACATCCAGTCCAACTTTCTCAGAAACAAAAGTCGGTACTGCACAGTAACCACTTTGGCATGATAACCTTGGTTATGACAAGTATACAATTATTCAATAAGCTTTGTAGGTCTTCTGTGTAATGCTTTGCAGTTAGAAATTGGCTGGATAGTGAGTTATTTCCCTTGATGTGATTCCAATTATCTCCCCTGATGTGTTCATTCAATCAACTTTCAATGTTCTTGTACTCTATGAATTCCCAACTCAAGCCCAAAGTCCATGAAAGCCACATCATGGTGAAAATCCACCTCAACGTATTCCAAGATAATAATTTTAAACATATAATAATTATAAACATATAATAATTATAAACATATAATAATTAACCTACTGTGAAAGGTTGAAATATTATGCTTTATCATAAAGCAAATGTAACATGCAAGATGAACACATTTTATAAATTTTAGCTACATTACCAGCATGATGGTATGCCACACCCTGTGCCACCTGTCTGCCTAGTATAGCATCCAGTCCAATAGGTGTCCTCCTCAATTGTTCTACCACATCTTGTAATGACTGTCGGTTCAATGGTAGAGTCACCAGGGTGGATGCTTTCACAAACCCTATAACAACAAAAGTACATATCAGGACCGGTGTTGACGTGTATTCATTAACTGATTGATTGAGCGACTTTCAAAATGATGACGGACTGTATATATATATAGAAATGACAAATCCACGGTCTCTCCTTTAATAGTTTGAAGGGTATTTTATTGTCTTGTGTAACTTAGCACAAACCTTGCTGTAAGGGTTTGGGACATCTCAACAGTTCGTAGAATTCCCTCGCTATTGAGTCGGCCAGCTTTTCACACCAGTTCTTTGTGGGGCAGAAAATCAGCACAGAACAACCATCCAAAATGGTCTCCAAACACAACGGTATTATGCCGTCATCATCTCCTTTGAACTTCAAAGATAGGCTGACATCTCGCAGTTTCTGCATGTTGGAGTCATATATGGTCTGTCCAATTTTGACTGATTCAGTGAGGGGTACTGGTCTGTAGTCAGTCTTGTAGAGGTCAGCCTCCAGCCAATTGGCCAGTAGTTCAAGGTTTGGTAACGTGGCACTCATTCCCACAATCTGCACACAATTATCTTGGACTTTGTTATCTGCATTTCTGAAAAGGTATTTTTAAGAGGTTTCATTTATGTTTACCTTTGCTGGAGGTCCCCCGATATATATCTAAAAAAAAACGACATTTATAGAAGGTTTGTCAATGTAGCACTCATTTCCATGATCTGCAAACAATTATTTTGGACTCTGCTATCTGCGTTTCTGAAATGGTATATTTAAGGCGTTTCAGTTTTATTTACTTTACCGAAAGTCACCCGATATAGCTCACAAAACTGACATTTATAGACAAATGAGCATTCGTATGATTTGAGAATTAATAAAAAACACTTGGTATATCACTCAAAACTTGACAGCAGCTAAAATTTCAGCTATCTGACCGAAAAGCTCAAATTTACACTCGATTTTCTGACAGTCTAAATTCACTTTGATGTGAGGCATTTTCCCTATCTTTTAAAATGCAATTTTGGCGCTTATCTCTATGGCCAGAAATCAGCATGGTTAAGGACCCATTTTTTTTGTACCTAAATTCTATCAGTAAATACATGCAGTACATATAAGCAAAGATTTTTTTTTTTCTAAGATAGCCAATGTATGTATTTTCCAATGTATGCCAGTCCAAATTTAAAATCGTCTGTCCAGTGGACAGGTGGAGGGGCCTCTGGCCAACGATAAGGCAAAACCACACGGACCAGTTTTGGGTTTTACGAATATTCATGTAAATAATAAATGGATTGAACTATAGTGTAAGCTCTATATAATGCTGTTATTGGAGGACCAAATTTGAACCACCTAATATAGATTTTTGGCCTTACAAAAGGATGAAGGTATTTATTTATTTATATTTGGGATTGCCATAGCACCTGCCTTATATCAGAATTAGCACTATAGGTAGGCACAATATAGCGAGGTTAGACTGCAGCACTTTGTTGCATTCTGGGAGTTATGTCTGTTGCTTGATTGGAATTAAAGCCAGAGATGCAATTGGGTCGAATGTTAAATCTAAGTTGCACTATTGATAGATGCAGGTGCAACTGTTGTCTATTGAGAAAACATGCTGGGGCGGACCCAGTAGTCAAGTGTCACACTTCAAGTTTGATCGACTTCTGGTAGGACTTACCCTTCAGTTACAGGAGTGGTGATTTTCTTGGAGACAAATGTTATCTTGGTAAGAAGTAATTCTAGTAGGTATCCTCTGTGGGAGTCCCCAATCATATGTAATTCATCCACCACCACAATGCCTGTCCAATAATCAAAACACATATATCTTACCAAATAAACTTAACGAATTTAGACACCGCCCTTCATAGGAGTATTTTTTGCATATGATAAAGTACCAAGAAAACATAGTGACATTCAGAGAAAACATATTCTGATTAATAAGGATGTTTTCTTAAGAACATTTCAAACTTCAAGCAAAATATTTCTAAAATCTTCTCTGTCTGGAGATCCTTCAAGTACAGCTGCAGTCCGAGGCTCTGATGCTGCATGCCTCATCCGTGATCTTGGAAATGGTACCTAGCAGTGAGACTTTAGGTGGGTGACAGTGTAGGGAGGTGAGTGAGACGGTGCCCGGTGATTGTAGGGTGCGACACTGTAGAGGGAGGGGGAGACGGTATGGGATGAGAAATGTGTGGGAGATGGATGGAGAGGAGTGGGATGAGTGTGTGGGGTAAGCAAGTTGAGGGTTGGGTTGAGGGATGGGTGGAGGGGAGGAGGGGTGACTGTAGGGGGTGATACTGTAGAGGAAGCAGGGATGACTGTATGGGGTGAGAAAGGTGTGATGGTTGGAAGGGAAGGGCTGGCATTCCCAGATTTCTAAAACTTTAACTCATTACCTAGCACATCAAGCTTGTTTTCCTGTAGTAATCTGTTCACCAGGCTGTTAGCTTTTTCAATGGTGCACACAGCAACGTCAAGACTATGGAGTCCCCCAGCTGGACTGTGACCACCCATGAACCCACTCACACGGATACCAGCATCTTGGAACAAATACTGTTGGAAACAAATAATACCATGCAGCTGTTATCCGTGTATAATGTGAATTCATGGTAATTTCACATTCAGTCCATCTTCCATATAGAAGAAGAATCAGACAATGAAGGTAGGCTATGAAAAAACGTATATACAGTGTAAGCTCTTTATAACGCTGTTATTGAGACCAAATTTAAAAACCCTTATTGATGTTCAGTCTTACAAAAGGGCTGAATGATATACATATAATTTAGAGTCACCATAGCACCTGCCTTCTATCAGAATCAGCACTGTAGTATATGAATCTATCAACAATGTAGTACATAACCGTTTCGATTTAGTTACTCCTACAATTATTATCTACGGTAATTCCCCTGATAAATCGATCACAAGAAGTGATATTTGAGGTATTAAAAAAGAGGATGTTTGATTTATTGCAACTGAGTGAGAGCGGTGATTCGCAAAAGTCGGAGAAATGAACGAGGAACCTTTGGATCATCACGTGCCCAGTTCACAATACTGACACTTGTGAAAACTGTGTCCAGGACGGTACAAGTGATTTATTTCAAAATATACTTATGTAGGATGTGATTCAATACAATCCAGCTACACACTCTAGTCAATAACAGAGTATTCTCCCTTGCTGGAAGTACAATTTTGCCACATGTCATCGAATAAGGATCTCCCCAGATCAATCAGAAACTAATAATTCCTTTCCCAGATTCAAAGTTAGAGTTCTAAACTTCAAATAAACAATTCCAAGTTAATATGAAGTCTGTAATACATCTAGACCTGCTACATATGGTCTTACTATGTCTATCACCATTTGTTTGATCCGCCTACACTGCAACACTGGCACAGAAAGAGCACAGATACACATGAATGAGCGGGTGATTAAATTTTCATTACAAATGGGATGGACTGAAATCGGGGATGATTGACTTTTTACAACTTCAGATTGTATTTTTCTCCAAAAATCATGGGTGATCGATTACCGATAGGGTAATCAATTTATTAGAGGAATTACCATATCAAATTTGTTAAACTGACTGATCATGGGGGGTGACTGAATGTTGATAAGAGTGATCAAATTGTTACTGTTTAGTGGATATACATATAGATCTGTCAGTTTACAGATGTGTTGGTTCAGAGAGGTTTTAATGAAGTACTATTTGTTCACTACGACTGTGATGTAGCACCTGAAGGTAGAACATTTTCTCCCTGGCAACTGATACAAATGGCAGAATGACGATGGCTTTCTTCTTTGTCTCTAGCACTCTCTTCAAGATGAGCAGCTCGGCTACCATGGTTTTACCAGCACTAGTCGGAGCAGAGTACACCAAATTACCACCAGCTGGAATATCGAAGCAGATGAAATGCATTAAGAAATGTCAGAATGAATTATTATGAGAACTCAGAAGATGAAAGCAACATGAATTCCCTGAATCGTAGATGAATTTGAATTGCTATATATATATAAATATAATTTAGTTATTAGGTTAGATCATTAGCTTTACTAATAAATAGGAAACATGAATGAAATTGATCAGTAAAATGATACTTGCTAAATTTCAGAGCAAGAGCAATAATAAGGGGCCAATGAAGCATGTTAACTCTAATTTAACGAAACAAATCTTACAACACAGAAAGGACCACTGACGAGACATGGTCATACTCAAACACATAAGTTTGTTACCCTTGATTACATTATTGGCAAAACAGCTGTGCATTGTTTGTTCATTACAAATGTACCAGTACTAACCTAGCACATTACCAGTCATGAGACAGTCAGCCTGCCAGTCAAACATTGTGGTTATACCACTCTCATGGTACCTCTGTAATACCACGTCTGGTAGACCCCAGGAGGACAGGGATAGCTTGTCAAGGTCAGGGTTCACCTGAATACTGCCATGTGGATGAGGTGAGTCACCTGTATTATCTAACAGGTAGACAAAAATCTATTTAACAGGATAGATCAGATCATTACAGTCTACAAACACACATTGACAACAAAGTATTGTTATAGAAAAGCTAGAGTCAGAATTTGAGAAACACGGGTGTAAGCATCATGTCTTTGGGATGCTACTGCCACTCATTTCATTACGATTACGTTTTAGGACTGCCCATATAGTATGTACATTTTACAAATACACCCTTTCCCCCCTCCTTCCCAAATGGCATATTCTAAAGCGTGGATTTCTAATACACTACCCATGCTATTCATATCAGTACCTTGAATGGTTGTACTTCCGTCATGGTTCGAGCTGTTATTTTCAGCCGTCTGGTTGCCCTGGTTATTATGTATAATATGAGGAAGGACAGGACTGGTAACAGACTGATTCGTCTTGTGAGGACTGGTTCTCGTGTCTTCTGCTCCTCCTGGATCAGTGGCGAGCGAATCAGAACACAGCAACTTGGGTGCCGTATCCCCACTTTTATTACCTCCTCTCTCAGAATTCTCAGGGGTCACTGGAGAGTTGTGTCCCTTAAATAGCGTCCGTACCAACTGCTGCTCCAATTCGACAGTCAGCCCAGGTTTTTCATTGTCTAGGTTACATACACTAGGGGAGCTGCCCTGTGGTGTTGACCTGAATTGAGGGGACTCAATGGAGAGGTCAGAGACGGGCGTAGAGTGATCAGAGATGGGTGTGCTTGTCCCGGATGTCTTGGATATCTTCGCTTGACTTTTTCTTCTTCCACATGGTTTACTTTCTTTTGTAAGGACATTTGCAACGGACTTTTTCAAGTCAAGTTTTTGAGACTGTGCGTGAAGCCTTGAGCTCTGTCTGGTTCTAGGAGTGTGAACAGCAGCGACAGGACTGGATACTTTGTGTGACATAGACATCGGCACATTCACATTCCGCGCTGTTGGCGAGGATATTTTGTTTTTTAGCTCCTCATTCTCCAGTTGATCAATAGCTGACATTAGTTCTCCATCCATGTCCCCAAATGAAGAGCCCAGAGAAATGTCCATTTCTGATATGGCTACAGTATCTGGCTTCACTGGACATGCTGGAGCAGCTCTGCCCTGAATAATCTTCTAAAACACACAAAATTTTAAAAAACAATTGTGAGAAAGAGTAAAAATGATTTAAGTAAATGCCGGTACTAGATTGATCCTAAATACAGATAGTATTTCAATCACAGAGTATAATTCTACAAAATTGTGATTCAGAACTATTTCATTACATCAAAGATTTATACAATCAATGTTTAACATGTTTAAAACATGTGTAACAATCTCTAGTGATTACTTACTGGCTCTTCTCTCAAATTTTCCTTTCCCTCTGGAGATGTTTGGGGTTTTCTGAGGTTTCTGTAATTGGTAGATCACAAACAGTTCCTATATTGAACATCAGATCATACAACTATTCGCTATACTTATAACGAAAACAAAATTAGCAGCTAAGATTTCGGGGGCTTTTTCAATTCATTTGCATGATCCTAGATAAAGAGATCATGTCTAAAATGAGAATTTTACTCGCCTTGATTTACATAAAATAATCAATATGCAGTTCTTAGAGGATCAGTCATTTCTACCAAAGATGTAACCTGTTACAACTATATCACATAATCACAGCTACATGCATTTTCTTCTTATCTCTATCTTGCTGATATATATACATGTATATATATATATTTATACATGAAATATACAAAATACATTGACCTACCTGTAATAACTTTCTCTGACATTTTGAGGGTTTTTCACCTCTGCAATCTGTTGTTCTTTGTGAATGACTGGTATCCTCCCGAGAAAGCGTCGCCGTGATGCGGGCGTCACCATACTTCCAGTGGCGCCACCTTTCTGAGATGACCGAACGGCTGATGCCGACTTCTGAGAAGAGCCGCCACCTTTCTGCTGCTTCCATGTTTCGGTCAATTTCTTCATTTTCTCATGGACATGATTTACTATGCTGTTTAATGTACACTGTCACTGTAAACAACACAGAACATAGGAAAAGAAACTATGCAAGTGGAAAATACATACATGGAGTCTCTTAAGAGGGTGACTCCGAAAATATTAGCGAAAAGCATTTTGTAGATCAACATTTTGACATATAGGCTATTTATTCATGTCATCATCAGGAATGGCAGTTTACATTGAAACTGTAGTTTAAGGGTCGCTTTCCATACGGATTTCGCGGCCTATCAACTCAAAGTTTTATTTTAATTTCACGTTACATTTCTTAGTTCATTTAAGATGCGCTGTATTTTAAAATGAATAAATAAATAAATAACAAGGAGAGAGCGGAGGAAGATATACAATAGATATAGCAGATTACAACAGGTTTCATGTGTAAAGATTTACAGAACAATTCAAAGATAATCAGTCAGAACTACTATACAGTGAGTAATGTTTTAACTAATGAAATCAATCAAAATAAAATTTTACCAGAAAGGTGTTCACATGAACTAGCCAATGAAAGGAATTGGGAGAGTGTTCACTGAAAAAGTACAAGTTCGTTAGATACTTTGACACAACAGTTCAATTGTGAATTTTCTTGCCTTTAAAAAGAAGGGGGTATTGCAATCAACGGCTTTGTCAATGAATCTTACAGTTTAAAGATGTAATCAGTCACAAATCTAGGCTGGAATTGATCGCTCCCAAAATCTGCGAAACTGACATATGTTATGACAGGTACAAAATAAAACACATTTGACCATAAACAACTAAACTTGTTTCCACCATTCACGAGAAAATAGAATGAATTTGTCGTTTATTTTTCGACGGCCGTGTCAACAAGCATTTACACGTGTGGTGCATTCTGCCTACGTATGCTCTGCCACTCTACCGAACATTAGGCACGAGCCATGACGTTATATGGGTGCAGCTGTTCAGCATTCAGATTCGTGAGCGTCGCTACGTCACTCATACGTCATGCAGTGACGTCATTTTCCTCTCCGCGTACAACACATACTCAATGGCGAAACAGAAAACCTGTCGAAGCGGGTAGAGTTTCAAATTTCTCTGACAAGATATTCTTGCATTCATTGTATATGGAGATCCCACTATCATAAAATATGATACATACGATGATTTAGTAATCTTCCCTGCTGAAAAACGCACAGGGGAAAGTTTACGAAATCCATCGTATTTGAGGCTAATTACATCTTTAACAATACAAATTCTGCTAATTGTTTAGCTAGCATGATGATATGAATTAATATATGTCAAAATGTTGTTCTACAAAATGCTCTTCGCTAATATTTTCGGAGTCACCTTCCTCCGGTCTTATGCCAAGTTATTTATTGGACCCCAAAACTTGCAGTCTCCAAAGTTTTTCAAATCTGTGAGAGTAGTTAATGACTATCCTGGATTCTGTTTTGCATGAGTGATGCAAGAGTGATCAATCTCTCCAATATTACTCTTCATTGCATTGGCAATTTGCAATGGGGAAATTAGAAGAGTGATAGAGAATGAGAGTATATATCTGAGAGACTTAATTGTAGATGGAGCATCATCAAAAAGAAATAGTGCCCTGGGGATGAGGACAACCCCCAGGGTTAATGGATGTATCCCCAAACCTAAAGTTTAATAGTACCGGTATTTAACAGGTTTAATGAAGATGTAAGCTTTCAGAATATACATACATGTGACTCTCTCCGCCTGTGAATCGAGCCCTATAGAGCACCACAAAAGTGAACAAGAGTTTAAATCAACCCCAGAACCTGCCTGTTAGAGGCAACAGTTTAGTTCTCATTGTCTGAAGGATGGCTTTTGATGGACCTGCGCAATGTGACAGTACGTATTCTGTAGACTTGCATATTCTGATATTGTTATGATGTAAAATTTCAAAGTAGTCCACATGGGGAGAGGCTTAGGTTGGGAAATAAGAATGTGTGTGGGACAGGGGTGTGGTGGGGCAGAGAGGCTTCGAGCGAAGACGAGAGACAACCCTGAGCTAATGGTCTGAAGTGCATGTTGTCTCAGAAGATAGCTCGTGTGGTTTCAGCGCACATGGTGAGCAAAAGGATCAGCTAATTGATTCCAGTTCCTGCGAAGCACCTTCTTTGATATATTTTATGTGAAATAAAATAACATTAATTTGTGAATAATCGACCAACAAAAATTACAAATAGTACCGGTACCCTCTTTGTTCACTAGCTTGACAATATCCAAGAACTTGTGCAACTGAACCATGTCGGCATGGACCTTGCACTCACATGACTGAAAATGTCAGTGGGATGGGGATGTCGCTGGGGGGAAAGGCTGGTGCCCATGTAGGGAGCTGAGTGGGAATATTTCCTGGGGAACTTTTCCAGGGAGGAACATTTCCGTACCCCTGTCCCGGACTGCAAACTGAATAAGAGGCAGCAAGGTGCAGTGTACATGTAAAAATGAACGAAGACATGAAAACTTTATTGTTCGTGCTGAGCTAGCCTATAGCTCAATTCTGGAAGACGGGAGTATCCCAGCAGCCTTTGCGGCGCTGCCTGACAACAATGGCGTGGGCTAAAGCAACGCATAGCGACGTATTCACTTAGCCCAGGCAGACCGCGATTCTCGCCGTTAAATCGTATTTCCTCGACGTTTGCGGCTGGTAATCATTTGGAGTCGATAATATATTGTTAATAAGGTAACATTTAACAGCTGAAAGGATCAATTGTGTGGTAAAGACTCCAGGAAAGGGTAATAAACAGCTCTTAAATAACCCACAACACTGATCTACAGGGCGCTAACACAGCCGTTAAAATCCTGGGGTTAACACAGCGGCAACACCGTCATTGTCGGCATATAGTTCGATGTGTATTCTCACTGTTGATATCTTCCGAGAGTTCTCGACATCTCTAGCAGCGAGTTGAGATTTTCCCTTAGTAAATGATGGCATAATCAGTTCAGCAGAACAAATTGATGAAAAGTCTTCCTCCAACGTGAAACCTCTGTCTGCTAAAATCTGGTCAGAGGGCATGTGATATTTCCTATCAATGAAACCGCTTTCACGCACAATCTGTATATCTGAAACCCTCCCACCCCATGCTTTTCCTGTTGCGGAGATGATGTACTTGGGGTTGGTGATACATCCAGCTCTAATCTACGCGTTACCAACTCTGGTAGCACTGCGTCTGTCCAAACAACTTTGAATTTTTCCAACATGGTTTCAATGAATGATTCGTCCCTGTTAACTCTGTAAAATACACAGTCAATTGGTGTCCACACAACAAAGTCTGCATACTGTGCACCACACACAAACATCTGATGCTGAATCTGAGTATAATAAGCGTGACCCGTCTTCAGATGTAGGTCTTCGTTAAGGCAAAAAGATGTGTCTTGCAGGGCATCACTTATACTGTTTTCCCTGTGCTTGTACGGGCACTTGATCTCCAGCACTCCCTTCCCATGACAAGAACATTCAATAAGGCCATCAGGGGATGCACCGAGGTATGGGTATGTTGTATATTGATTGACTGTTTATACAGAAAATTTACGGTTATAAGCCACGGATACATACTGCTCCATGCTGATGTTAATCATTTAATAAGTCAATCACTGAATATGGATAATTAACAGCTTTATGGGGGGAAATTAAAACAGATTATCCGTGCTATATGCCGACAATGACGGTGTTGCCGCTGTGTTAACCCCAGGATTTTAACGGCTGTGTTAGCGCCCTGTAGATCAGTGTTGTGGGTTATTTAAGAGCTGTTTATTACCCTTTCCTGGAGTCTTTACCACACAATTGATCCTTTCAGCTGTTAAATGTTACCTTATTAACAATATATTATCGACTCCAAATGATTACCAGCCGCAAACGTCGAGGAAATACGATTTAACGGCGAGAATCGCGGTCTGCCTGGGCTAAGTGAATACGTCGCTATGCGTTGCTTTAGCCCACGCCATTGTTGTCAGGCAGCGCCGCAAAGGCTGCTGGGATACTCCCGTCTTCCAGAATCGAGCTTTGTCTATTTTCATTGAGGCTTGTCCCCACCTAAGAGTCTGAGAGCCTGCCAACATAGACATAGACTGAGTTTCAACAACTCCTGAGCCTAAAACTGTTATTGTTGTTGTTGTTTATCTGTTAATCCACTATTAACTCGGTGGGTATGTTTCACTGGTGCTTTTAGTACAACAACATCATTGTTAGTTCAGACCAGAAGAGACCATACTGGGCACACTTTCCGACACCACGACAGGTATCATCGTTTTCCAATTTCCAACTAATTAATGCTCTATCCTATCACATTTAAAGTATTGCCATGGAAGTTATCTTGAAGCTACGTCGCCAGTTTTATCATCAAACATTTTCATACCCAGGAGATCACTTCAAAAATAAAACACAATACAGCCGATGTTCAAATTTGCCGCCGCCATTTTCCCAGGGGAATCCCCTGTTCAGGATGAGTAAAAATCTTAACCACACTCGTGGAAAATCTGGATAACGGATGAACCAACAAGGTTTGTCCTCCGACTATGAAAAATCCTACTTTTGTTCAAACATTATCAGGGCAAAAAGTCTGGTATTTTTGCTATATGTTTACATCAATCTAGTTCGGTATTTAACCGATTATTTCATTGGTGTGGAGAAGTTTTATTGAAATAAATGATTAATGATGATTCCATATTTTGGTCATCTTTGAAAAAGTTTGAAATAAAAACGCTTTTTAAGGTCAGAATATAGAACAACGAAGTGGTTATTGATCCAAGAAAAGGTTGAAAAGCGGGCGGTCCACTCATCATAATCCCACTATTCCTTCTCAAACTGTCAAGACAATGGATAAACAGATTTAAAATCCCCATCTCCAGCAAGTTAATTTGTCTTATAAAATTTCAGTCTTTCTCAGTATCTTTATAAATCACAAAATGTTCTCGTTTAGAGGGTCTAGATACGTTTATTCTATGGAGGTATTTGTACCCCCCTGGGATCTAGTAGGTGATAGTGCATATATGTTTCGATATTCTGAACTCTGAAAATCTATCTGTACACCCTCCAAACCATTTAGCCTTGCACAAATCCACACCTAACCAATGAGATCGGTCGGCTTTACATCCCTTTTCCAAAATCACATTTTAAAATGCTATATCGTTAGTCGGCCTTCTTTAGGCATTTTCGGGAATATAATTAGTATTCGAGGGCCGCGCTATGAAACTAGCTTCTGTCAACAGAAAGGTACTATAAGCGCGATCGTAGGATTTCAAGAGGGGGGGGGGGGGGACTGAACTCTAATTCGGTCATGTTAAATGCTGGACTGTTGCCATCTAAGATAGGACAAATAACATTGCTGTCTCAAAAAGTGGGGGGAGGGGGGGCTATTGAGAGTCCTTCTCCGACTTTGCGCCGCTTACCGATTTTGGCACCACTTTGGGTGAAGGACGCAGATTTCCCCGCCAAATTTGCTTACCCCGCCACAACACAAAGTTTAGGAAGGTAAAAGAAAAGTTATGTTTATCAAATAATGTACCTTTGATATACTTTGTTGTTCTTTGTTGTTGAATGTGAAAATTCAAGATTTTGATAGCATGAATGATATCATTAATCGTGGTGCTCAGTCTCCGTAATATTTCGTCTACAATGTCTGACGAATCACGAGCGCTGTTGATCGACAACAACAACAACAACAACAATCGACAACAACAACGCAACAACAACAACAACACTGCAAAAATTATATTTGAAGTTGAGTCCGTGTACTATTGTCCATGACAAATACATTCATTGAGCCATATTCCCTAAAACGTTTGCATGTAGTGCAGTGATCTGGTTTACCATATCTCACGAATGTGTATGGCCATTTCCTCTCTCGGTCATTCCCATCGTCGCTTGTAGTATAGCTGAAATATTGCTGAATGCGACGTTAAACCTTAATTCTCACTCTCTCTCTCTTTCTTGGTCATTCCCCCCCCCCCCCCTCCCACATATTTTAATACACAGAAAGAAACAACTTTTGGCTTCGAGGGAGGGAAAATTACCTACCTTCATTTTCAGGACTACCACCAGAGTTCGAATTTGGCACCTGTCCGTCAGTCCGAGACTGGTAAAAAATCAAACGGACTGGTGTGAGTGACTGAACAACAAGTCCGTCGGACTGGTAACAAAAAAGCTCTCCGTTCATTGTGTAAACTATTTCTCTGGATATCTCCGCACAATTTGTAAAGAATGAAAAACGAAATGTCTGTTTTCGGTTACCCGACCGAGTCTAAATAAATCGTGTGAGTCTAAAACAATTTCCAGCAAATTCCAACGAAATCACGACCACGGCCGCATTTTACGACAACAACAACAGCCGTAAAGTGGTGCGAACATTGTCAGCAATTACATGTACCGTAAAGTGTGACTGTAATGCAGCATGGCAATGCAGGCTGGCGATCTTTTCAGAAAATAAAGCTCCCAATTCCAGGTCGGGAATCGAGAAATCCGCAACATGATTACGCTTCAGTCGACCTGATCATGTTTACCAGGACAATTATAAACATATTCTCCATCAACTTCGAAAGAAATCTACTGATTTTTTTGGCTTGAAATGGCGTTTGTTGAAGCAGTGTTTTTCGCGACGACACGTGCAGTCAAAGTCGCTGTCGAAGTCTAGCCGACGGGGTTTGTCGTCTGTGATTATCTTCACACGCGCTCAAGAAATGCACAATTATTAATTTCTTATTTAGTAGCAACCATCACAGAGCACAAAATATTCATGATGACAAATGTTCCCACATCATCTTTTATTTAATATTAACGGACTAGTAAAAATATTTACGGACTGGTTACATTTTTGGCTCACCAGTCCGGCGGACTGGTTCAAATTTTTCTTAAATTCGAACCCTGACCACTCACTGCAATGAATATTTTACTCAATGTGTTTTTGAGACCCTGACCCACATTCACATATTCTCATTATATTAAAGTTGAAAGCTACCAAATTTGCTGAGCTTAAATGTATAGAAATTTGTTGCTGTGTTATATTTCTTTGACAGGAGCAAAAACAATGTTTGAAAACACATCTATATATTGCTCTAGTAATTGGAGTAACCCAGAAACTCTGGCTGTGATAGGTGAATATAGGTAAGGGGGCGTGGCATTCCTATCACAGCCCAGATTGCGCCTAGGTTAAATTTTAGCGATAAAAATTTATGCGCGAAAAGCGGCTTTTCGCTGACGAAAATAACGAAACAGGAGAGAAAAAAGATGCCAATTTGATACAGTTTGACCGACCTGAGCTTCTTTAACCATGTACCATCTCTCATGACTGTTTTGATGCTGACAAAATGTGATCAAATGTGGGAGAAAAAACTTCCATTGATTTTAACGTTTTCGCGCCTTTCTGACATCTTGTGAGAATATGACCTTGATCTTGTGAGCTTTCTGATCACGTGAATAAACACACGTCGCTATTGGTTCTTGATGACGTGAGTCAAAAGGTCAACCCCATTCTGCGCATGTCCTTGTAAACTATGGCGAAAGAAACACAACGGCAAAATGACAAAATCCGTGTTTGATAGCAGATTCCATCTAATTAAAGGAGTCATTAGGTGCTTGTCATAGTGCTGGAGATGCCAAATCATATTATTTATTCGATAAAATGCTTTTGTGCCTCTGTCTCAATTCCCCACGCCGTGTGCAGTTAAAGATCTCGAGCGACTGACGTCTTATTTATTTTTTTCCTTTTCGGTCTGTATAAGTGATTCGGGCTAAGGGGTCAGCAACAACAACCAAAAAAAAAAAATAGACTCCTTAGCCGATGTTTTCGGGCTAGTAATTGGAGCATCGTCTGAAACACTTAACATATATTCATTAAATGAATAACTTTCTTTCATGCACCGATGCACAGTGGACATGCTAGAAAGGCGGCCTGCATAGATTTAGTTCAGAAGCATTATGCGAGTTGGAAAATTTTATGTTTCCACCAGCTGTACACAAGAAATAATCAATTACTTCTTCGATAAATATGTCCATTGAAGTTATTTTAAGTAGTTTGGGTTCAGATTTTTGGGCATGTGAGTTTGGGCACAGATACCGGTATATCTATATCAAAATCCATCTGGATTACTTCCTGGGGGGGTTATATGTCAATATTCTGTGCCTTGGAATTGAAATTACAGATAGCCAAGTTTCTGGGAAAATTTTCCTCGTTTCATGATATTTGTAGATCGTTCCAAATGTGAACAAAGAAACAAAGTCAACTGTTCAATGGTAAAAATAGTCTCAATATTTGAAACTAAGAACCTTTGTTTATATATATTTAGGTGAATGTGATATGTATGTATTTATGTTTGTATATGTATATATGTGCAGGGGTTATTCTAGCCCAAAATTGTTCACAAACTCAATTTCAAAATTTTGGAAACTCAATTTTTTTGCGCAACGAAATTCTACAAAACTCAATATTTTTTCCTTTTTCATCAAAAAAATGATGAAACTCAATTTTTTCAACTTTTTCATCGCACCAATTACAGAACTCAGGTTGGTCATATGTTTACGAGAACAGAAACACTGTAGACGCTACTTTAGAGATCGACAAATACTGACAACCCTATTGACATGAATTATATACAGTCTATGTAACATTGGTAAAATAACCCAGTGTTACGTGATAACCCGTTGGCCCAAACCGTGGCAGGGTACCGTGTGTTGTCCAACAATTGAAGGCGACAGTAGCGTGTCGTGTCTTCTTAGAGCAACAACAACATATTGAACTGCTGCTGCGTTGTCAATCAAGATATAAACATCAGCCTAAAATGTTCGGCCTTCGACCGAATACACTTGTACACTCCTGTTCAACCACACCAAACCACAGTATGGCCATTGTCAGTTAATAGGTTGTTTAGCTTGACCTTCTCATAATAAAACATACATGCTAGAAGCTATAATTATTAATTATTGAAGCTGAATTTTCTACCGTTGACAGAGAAGAATGTGATTGAATATATAACCTGACAAAATTCCTATTTTACAGATTTATACACTCTGAAATCTCTCATAAAGATCACCAAAAAAAAACATTTATGAAATAATTATTCTCTAAAGAGACATCTTAAGTTTGCTTTAATTTAATTGAAACATAACATAAATAATTATGGTAGACAGTAAAACTCAAAAGCGCACACATTCTGTAAATAGAAATCCTGGGAAACCACTCTTACTTGTGACAACTATTAAAGATAACTGCAGGATTTATTACCCGAATTTTCAACTTCTTTTATTCTTTTATAATGACTGAAGATAGGGATTCTCTGTCCAGGGCAACGACTTTTGTATGTCCATCATCCTTAGGCTGTACGAGTATTTCGTTACGTGCCGGTCGACAGCCTGTATTGTCGTTGTTGTCGGGAGTGAAGATGTGAAGCGCTCGATCAGTTTGCCCAAAAGCGTATCACTAGAGAAATGAATGGTTAAATTCGGCACAATGTGCCGACTGGTTGATGAGGAAACAACTGACCCGTTAACTAAAACAATAATGGCTTTGGTACGCGACCATCAAAACTGCCGGAGTTAAAACTTGACTGCTGTGTGTTTGACACGAGGGAATCCTCGCTAGAGATTCATGCCGGGAAAAGGACTGTGCCTCGTTTTGAAATCAGGCCAGGGGTTCCCCCAAGAATGTGGACCAAAATGGCGGCTTTTGCCACTCGTGGCCTCCGCGCTGTGACGGCAAGCGACCACCTCATTCGTTTTACTTGGATTTGCTTACTTATTTTTTTTACAGTCAAAAATTACTGATAATTGATATACATACGGCATTATTTATCTCCTAACTATTGATGTGGGCGGGTCATGCGAGACAACATATCAACTGACAACTGGTAAATTGTGTGAAACTCGCGAAAAAATCGCAAAACTCAATTTTTTTTATCAAAACTCAATTTGAAATTCTCTGCAAAACTCAATATTTTTCTTTTTTCATCGTGGTTACCACGATGAAAAAACGGCTAGAAAAACCCCTGATGTGTTGTTTAAAAATGTGGTCCTTGTATATTTATGTTTGTATTAATGCATATAGTATGTTATCCAAGTTAAACTAATAAATAGTAAAATGTCCTGTGCCTTACTTTAAGTCTTGCAATATTCATGTTTGTAGACTGATTCCGTTCAATTAATAAGTTAAGTTAAGTGCTGACGATGCCAACTCATATTATCAGGAATGAGAATATTCAGCAAAAACACTGATTTCAGTGGGGTTTTTTTTGTTGAAAAGTCAGATTTCTGATGTGTCTGCATTGCATTCCAAACATTCAAATTTGGCCTTTTCTTTTAGAGGGTGACATTTTTCAGTGTTTTACGGGTATTATTCCATGATGTTTTCAGTTTTTCAACTTGAGCAATCTCATGCCTGTATTATTTTTTTATTAGAATACTTTTCCCCATGCAGCGTGCCATGAAAGATCTCATTTCCAAATGGCTCGGCCTGGTGTCCAATAATAGGGAATGACAGTGTTCAGTAATCGTGAGGTGATGCTATCTTACAACAAATTTGACTGGCTCTGGCATAACACAAAAGTGCAGAATTCTGCTTTCGTTTACCAAGAAAACAAACCAGGCATTCGAGACAAACCCCATTTAATTCCATAATTGATTTGTATTTGTTTCCAGATGAAGGTGAATACTCCAGAGATATCATGGCATGGCCGAGATCCTATATACAGTGTGGACTTCCAGCCAGGGCAGAGAACCATACAAAGGATGGCCACTGCAGGGGTTGACAAAACTGTCAGGGTGTGTATTTTTTCAGCCAAACGAAATCATCAGTTTGTTTTCTGTATGATATCCGAATACAGTGTGATAATAAAATATCAACAGACATCAGTACCTTCATGTTCACATTTCAATGAGTATGTTTATTTGCTCTATTGGTGTCCATTCAAGTGCAGTGAATGACCTCCGACAATGTGGAAGATAATGCTAAGCAGTAATGCACTTAGCTTCAAGGCCCATTCACACTGCGATTAATAGTAACAGCTTGTAGCATACAACTGAGATGCATCGTGCCGCGTTGTTAAGTAATCGCATCATGAAAAGGGAACAGAGAATCTCAATGGTTTTCATTTGCTGTTATTCACAATCAGACATGGTCCTTTACATAATCTGATTGGTTGGCTGAAGCCAATGAAAATCCCAGATTTCTTCCTGAAAATTAAACTGATCCTCAAGGTGCTTCCAAACTGGAAGATATCCCCTTGATTTACCAGAGTTAAGTCCCTTGAATTGGTCTATGATTATTGTTAGCAGGAAAATATTAGCAAAAAAACGTAGATGAGACAAAAATAGTAAACTGACAAACAACGGGACTGATATTGACCAATTTGCAGTGCGGTCAAGAAGCACATCAGCGACATGTCACTGTGATCTGACTGTCATGGTAATTTTGTAGCATCATAATGTGATGTCACAATCACACGGACACCTTTCCTGATGTCACCCCAGCTCTTTATTAATATTCATGAATTTTTATGTCCTCCTGCATTATTAAATGAAAGAGTAGTGCAAGACTGACCCTCAATTATTATTCAAAACTTGGAATCTACGTGTACTGAATTCGGAATATAAAGACTGAGTGTGGAGAAATGATTGGCTTTTACGTATTCAAATAGAACTTTTGTAAATATTCATGGCAATAATAATACTGAACAATAGGAAAAATGAATGAAATATCCTAATCATGGACGGTTTCAAATATTTAAAATTTGTGTGGGAAGCCTCAAATTCTGTTCGAATCTATATTATTAAATTGAGAACCCCTAAACTAAACATGGCAGTGTGACTAACGTCACAGGACCTACGAAGTACAGTAGGCATTAGGACTCGAACGCGAACTGAACTCTTGAAAATCCCCACCCCCAGTTGAAATCCTGCCTATATTAAGATGGGCACCGCCCAAGTCAGAATCGCCAGTGATTTTCATCAAAAATCACCAGAAATTTTCATCAAAAGTAGGTCAGCTCAGAACTTGTTGGTAACAGTCTCCTAATGCGCCTTCATTCCAAAATAAATAACGATCGCCGATTTAATTTTACAATTTTTTAATTAAAGGAAACAGATTGAATAATATAGGTTCACTAGATTTCAAGCTTTACGTGTGAAAATACATTTACATCTCTTTAATGGTTTTCAGTGCCCTTGTACAGGATCAAAACAACTTTTTGAATCACATTATTTTCCCAACAATACAACAAATTTTTATATATAGTACCAGAGTTAGATACAGGGTCTCACAGCGTCCTTAAAAAGGACACAACTATAAAATCAAATGACCATTTTTCCACAAAATCAAATGACTTTATTTTAGAAAACTCATAGATTAAAGTGAATATCAGGGGCAAAAGGCACAGTAGTTTGTGTAAAACACTCAAAGAACACAAACTGACAATGTTTTGGCATGTTCAACACCATTTGAGTGAAATTAGCCATTTTGCAAAATTAGTTTTTTCAAATAACGACAAAGCTATTTTCAAACAAGGACTTTGGCGAAAATCCTGCATCTAACCCTGAGTACTATAGTAGAAAGGTAGCATTTATGTAGTTTACGGTAATTCAACTCAAGACCAACACCTTCTATGCACAAGATAATAATGATTCTATGTCATTCTCCTGGGCATAACCGGTACAAAGACGAATAAATAGCGTCTCTACATCACGTTGTTATCTAGATATATGAGACAACACATTTTGGGCATCGGCAATCTGATGAATGTACTATTCCGGTTTTCTTGTTTCACATTATATTCTATGGCGGTTGATCGGTGATTTTCTTCATTGATAAACGTTAAACCACCTCAGCTTCGTTGTGTGAATCGGAATTGCTGTGACATACCAACACACTCCGTGGCAGTGATTCTGTATCCCCTAATCAAGGAATCAAAATGGATCAAGATTTGAAATGACAAGAGAAATTTAGACATATTTTGTTTACACATGTAATTTTTTGTTCAAATTATATCCAAGTGTGATATAGTCAATATTCAAGAGGTACAAAAAAAAACCAAAGTATGTCCTCATATTTTCACATCCATGCCAAGAAATACTGCATTGAAAAGGGTCCATTTAGCCTACCGTACCCTGTTTTATCGCTCTAATCAGCAAATGGCGGGGTCATATTTCTGCTGTCAAAATTGTATTTCCCTCCAAAGTCTTAACCCTTGAATCCAAGTCACACACTCTCTGTTTAATAGGGCCATGTGGCATACAGTGGAAAGGGGATCAATGACAGGGTATTTTTAGCAGCAGTGGGTAATTTGACCTGAATGTGGTCAATGATGAAGTGTTTGGATGTGAAATAGGATACACGTTAAAGGCTACAGTTTACATACACAATGTATATCTATAACAATATACTGAAGTGTTAATTATAAATCTAATTTTAATCAAAATTATTTCAGATCAGAACTTGCTGGTAACAATGCCCTAATGCACGTTTATGCCAAAAATCAAGGTTCTAATGTCAACGGTTCTCCTTATTTTGCTGACGAAAGGATTTGGATGGACTGACTGACTGACTGACTGACTCATTACCGGACAATTTGCGATCTGTAGCCTACTTCGTAGGAATATTTAGAAAATGACATGGATTTCAGTCGACAGTGGGGAGCCACCTTAAATTGACTATCAGATTTGTGTTCATTTTTCAGATGTGGTGTTTAAAGCAGGATGTGGATGGCAAAGGGAATGTGGAGTTTTTGTCCAGTCTATCTCGTCACTCACGATCTGTCAATGTTGTTCGCTTCTCACCGTCTGGTATGTACCAATACAAAAATCACATTCCAGTTTCTGACACACACTCCTGGCTGCTAAATTAGTGTTTGCTTATTTATTTCAAATCGCATCAGAAGCTGGAATTTATCATTGTGAGTCTGATTCAATAGAACAGGGCCATAGCCAGGTTATCTTGATGGTTGGTTTACTTTCAAGGGCACATCAGAGTGTTTTCTTTAGAAGGGACATATGGAGGGAGAGGGTGTGGTGGTTCACCTCCATCTAAAAAATGCTTTGTTTAAAAAAGCAAAATGTATGGAAATATATGTTTAGCATGCATGATGCGAGAGTGTTCACTCTCCAATATCACTGGCATTGCATTGTCAGGTTTGAGCAGAGTGATCAAAAGCTCTCCTAGAGAATAATTTAGGAGAGTGATGGAGAGTGATCACTCTCATTAGCACTGAGTGATTGTGACCCCCCTTTAGCAACAGGCCTGTAAACAATCTGTTCTACTTAAACTGTTAGACAGTATTCATAGTCAAGGTTTCATTTGTCATGTTGATAGTAATCTTGCTCTCTGTTGAATTCATGTTATGGTACCTGCTTATGAATATTTAACATGATAAACTGGACAGTTTTTACTGACAATAAAAATTGTAATGTTTTTTGTTTTTTTGTATTTTCCAATTATAATTCTATATTTTCTTTGTTCAGGTGAGTTTCTGGCCTCAGCGGGGGATGGTAAGTTTACTCTTCTCTTCTTGATAATAATTATTGAAATGGAGTTGTTTCATACAACATGTATGTTAAAAGAGAAATGAAGCTCATCAATTTAAATAATTCATATCCTAAGCTCGCAGATTCTTAACTTACCCATGTTACCTGAGAATTTGAAAAGCACAAAATGGTACATTGACTATCAGTCATTTTCAAGAAATCGCAATAAGTGTAACTGAGTAACTTCAATCACAGGAAGTGAAACTTCGCACCATTAAATCTGGGGGGTGATAAAATTTATCAGAACAAGAAATTTGACAAAATGGTCCGAAATCATGCAGATAATCCATTATTTCTTTGTTATTCCAATCATTTTAGAGACTGATCTATTAATACCTCACCTTTCAGACAGTGTGATAATTTTCTGGAAGTTGAGTGATACTCCCGCCCCAGCAGGGAACATATTCCAGGAAGAGGAGGAAGATAACCGTGAGATCTGGTGCTCAGTAAAAACTCTCAGGTCAGTCCAAAGTGTAATGCTGGATTCATCATTAGTTACACAGTTGGTCAGTGACCCAATATGGAAATCTATCAATCTTTATTATACATCCCATGATCCCTTTGGTAAATGTTGTCAAGTGTATGACTTGTGGCCACAAAGTAACCACAAATGGCATTTGAACACCCTAAAACACCACAAATAACGTAATTTTATATATTAAAAAACTGATCATTTGTACCCAAATAATAGATTTAGCCACTTTTTGCAAAATGTTTCTGTGTAGTTTGAGGTGGGTGCGGAGTTGATTGACTGATGAAATTTTTTTGTGTGAAAACCAGTTAAAAACAAATTATTTTGATACGAATAATCAAAATTTTATATCAAACTATGTGGTGATTCCGGGTGCTTAGATGTCATTTGTAGTTACCTTTGTGATTACTCGGTGGTAACCTGGGTGGGGGGGGGGGGGGCAAAAAAGTTTTTAGGTGATGCTGTGAACTTTGTGACTATGTGTTATCTGACCAAGCCTGGCAAGAGTACCAGTACATCTTCTCACAATGTTTATCATGTCGTTTTCTCTTCTCTCAACCATCATCTTCCAAGAACTAAATAGTCCAATAGAACATTAGATTTGTGAGGAAAATATTCTCCCTATATTGTACCCTCTTGTTACCAATTCAGCTGTATTATTATAATTGACAGGGGTCATCTGGAAGATATCTATGACTTATGTTGGTCAGCTGATGGGAAGTATATGATCTCGGGTTCTGTGGATAACAGTGCTATATTGTGGGATGTCACCAAAGGTGAGTGATGAGGATTATCCACATACACAGGCAATCCTGTAATTGATCAGTACTCTGCAGTAACATTTCTTATTATATACCTGAAGAGTATTTGTTCCAATTGCAAGTAGCTCATTGGTCCACAGCCAGGTCACATGTATGCTACAAAACATCTTATAGACCTCTTGGTGTGTCCAGCAGGTTGACAAATCCTCTTATTGACCCGGAGCTAAAAATAGCTCGGCGGAGTCCCCATTCTATGACATAACGTTATCGCCGTCCAATCACAGCGCTCTTCAAACGGGGCTTTCCCTGCTGACTGCCATTCTGAGGCAAGCCCGGCTTGTTGACATTGTGGAGGAGATGTCGTCTGTTGGAAGATTTCCATCCATTTGGGAGGAAGAACAGAAAAGTATTCTGGACAATGTTGATTCTAAAAACACTAAGCACTCGACACAAACATCGGTGAAATTTTTTGATACGATGTCAAACTCTGAGCTGGTTCTGCTCTTGAAACGTTTTCTGGACAATGTCGATTCTAAAAACACTAAGCGCTCGACACAAACATCGGTTTCTTGTCAGGCTTTAATTATATTTGTCTTGAACATGTTCGGTATGAAAGCACCACAAAGGAGGTATAGTGTCAGCCTCTAAGGTTTTTTTTATATTTAACTGTTAATGTTTACTGGTTAATAAATTTACATTTCTTCTCACATGGTTAACACTGTTTTATGATGTGTTGTTTGTATATAATAAAACGGTTAGGGACTTCCCATGTCGGTTGATACATGGTTTGTGAACCCGCGAAAAACCATGTATCAACCTCATGGGAAGTCGATAATTGTATAATGTCTAATCAGAAATACCCCTGAGAAGTTCTCACCAGTTATTACCATTATATAATTTGGGGATTTCTGTATTTTTCACTTATTTATATCTCCATCCACACATTTATTATTATTTACTTATTTATTTATTTATATATTTATTTAATTATTTATTTGTTTATTTGATAATACAGCGCTTGTAAACATCTTTAACGAACTAAGAAATGTAACGTGTAATTAAAATAAAACATTGAGTTGATGGGCTGCGAAATCCGTACGGGAAGCGGCCCTTAAACTGCAATTTCAATCAATCAATTTTTCACTAAATTTGATTGTCACTTTTGGGACTTGGTTACCAATAGTTTCAGAAATATGCTTGCCATAGCAACCAGTACTTAGATTTTCCCCATGAATTTGAATTGTGTATGCCCTTGTTTTCTGTCCTTGGTAATCTGTTCCTGTGGTAACCATATTTCTGAAAATAATGGAATTTTCCCAAAAAGAAATTATCATATGCATAATGCTAACATTTAGCAACATGATAAAGTTCAAAGAGATCAGATTAGCTCTGGAAGTATTCCAGCATAATATTAGCCCATTAATTGGTTTCATCTTCCTAACCCATTTGCATAAAATCCCTAATAGTATCACAGCTTTTGTACTACAATATCTCTGCAACCGTATGAGATATTTACATGTGGTAAACAGCATTTTAACTCTATTATGTTAATCTGTTATCTCCGCAAAATTATCATTGGAGTTCCCCTATTTATATAATCACAGGCTTGCATGTCTTTGTTCATGTAAATTAACTTTTCTCGGATTCCCTTTCAGACACTAAGATGGCTATATTCAATGAACACAAGAGTTTTGTACAAGGTGTTGCCTTTGACCCACTAAATGAATTTGTGGCCACACTCAGTACGGACAGGTGAGATAACAGATCCTTCTATTACATCGCACAACAGATGATCTGTGAATTTGACTACGCTATCATATCCATGAAATCTGAAAATCTTTTTTTTGTTTTTAGTTAGTAATAGTTAAGTCATGGAAAATGGGGCGCAAGTTGGTGAAGGTTATGGAATTTTTTATTTCATATTTTGTTTCCACCCATCTGAATTGTTTCTTGGAGAATGATAATCGTGTTGAATAAAAGAATAGTAAGTGTATGCCATTCTTAAGCATAAATATGTTAGAATAAGTGGGTTTTAATCCGATTAACACGTTACCAACAAAAAAAAATCCATGATACTGTTTCTTCCACATTCACATCCCTGTATTTGAACAGTGTAATTACACGAGGCAATTTGATACTACATGTAGTAGATTGTAACCTATCTCAGAGGCCAAAGTTGTAAGTATCTCACGTGTATTAGTCTGGAGTATTTTCAGTTGTATCATGGCAAGGTGTGATTTCATGTCACTGAAATATTATGTACAGGAAATTGTCTAATATTCTATCACAGGAAGTGACCAAGATTCTCCAGAAATTAGGGGGGTGATCAAATATATTTAGAAAGGAAGTCAACAAAATCGTTTTTTTATTTTAGAGCATGGTCAAATTTATTGCAATGACTGAACGTTGTTTACACAATTGAGGGTGATCAAATTTTAACATGGTGATTAAACTATTGTTGGATTTATCCAGCACCATTGACTCATTGTCTGATTCTGGTTTTATTTCAGATCTTGCCGGGTGTTCAATATATCCAGTAAATGTTGTATCAATAACATTTCTAAAATGACGTTACCTGCTCACTTATCCACAACAAATGAGACAAATCCAGATGCCAAACCAAAGTCGTTCAGAATCTTTCACGACGACACCATGAAATCATTTTTTCGCCGATTATCTTTTTCACCTGATGGGGAATTGTTAGTGACGCCAGCAGGCTGTTTTGAGAATGGAGACAAAGTGACGAGTGGCACATTCGTATTCAGTAGACAAGCTTTCGCTAAGTGAGTATGATTAATGCTGGTCCATTTTTATGGGCTAAGTAAGCAATGACTTATATTGGTCCATTCATATTCAGTAGACAAGCATTCACTAAGTGAGTACTGATTCATTGTGGCCCATTCATATTCTGTGTACAATCATTGGATAAGTGAGTACGGTAAGTTCCTCAAGTATTCACAAGTGGAAATGAATATCGATGAAAAATACTTGGGGAACTTACCATATGCATTTGTGCTTGTCCATTTATATTCAGCAGACAAGCATTCACAATTGAGTACGGTACTGATTTATATTGGCCCTAATATAAATTTCTGATGAGTTTCTTTTTCTGAAGAGTATCTTTCATTTGTATATATTAATTGATAATTCCAAGTTATAACTATTAACTTCATTATTGGATGTTAATGTAAAACTTCATGAATTATGTCATCAATGCAGAGCAAAACTAAATCTTTGAAAATCAAAGTTTAGTGTTCCAATATTTTGCATGATAAATGTAATAATATTAATGATTCAATCAGTGTTGACATGGTTGAATGATAGTTTGTACTCATATTTTCAGACCTGTTCTCCAACTTCCCAGTCAGCAGCAGGCCACAGTAGCTGTCAGATTCTGTCCTGTACTCTTTGAACTGCACAAAGTTCCAAGGAAGAATGCTGAGGGTTAGTATGCTCTGTTTTTCAACTGAGAACTGTTCCAAGGAAGGGTGTTTGGCAAGTTAATTAGCTGGGGGTATTATCAACAATAGATCGGACAAGGTGAATCACTAAAGTACGACCTCCTTTCGATCATCCGTATACATTTTCACATAAATTAGCCTACCTCTATATTTCACCTCTTATTTTATATTCTTTAGAGGTTAATTCTTCATGCTACCATCCAAAGATTCTCATAATCCATCAATTATGGGTGGTAAATCGTCCAAACACGCTGAATTTTAGCATCCAGACAACTTCCGTTACAATTTCGGCCAAACTCGGCAATCTCCGTTCAGTTTCCTGATTCAAGTCTCGCCGTTGCGCTCACACACACTTTTTTTCCGGAGCGGCTGCAATATCACGGTATTTATTTGAACAGATCTGTACTTCTTATTATTTTTTAATTCCATCCATTTCATAATTTTATTTGTTATATACCACTGCTAATAAACCCGTAGCTGGTGGAGATCGTCGTACAGGTGGTAAAGATCGTTTGCACTGGTAGACACCTGTTTGGATAAATACCGTGAATATATCCAGGGTTGATATCGGTGCTGCAATAAAACGGAGATTGCAGAGTTTGGCCGAAGTTGTAGTGGAAGTTGTCTGTACGCTGTGTTTGGACGATTTACCACCCGTAATTGACGGATTATGAGAATCTTTGGATGGTAGCATGAAGAATTAACTTCTAAAGAATAAAATAGGAGGTGAAATATAGAGGTAGGCTAATTTCTGTGAAAATGTATACGGATGATCGAGAGGAGGTCGTACTTTAGTACCCCCCAGCTAATTGACTTGCCAAACACCTGTGAACTGAAATGAGGAGGGCTGGTATACTATGTTGGTTAACTGCACAAAGTGCCAAGGAAGAAGTTGAGGGCTGGTATTCTCCAATTTCTTATACTGTCAAACTTATCTTCACATACCTTATTGCTATCGTGTTCTTATGTCTTACGCGATGGATCATTGTAATTACATTATCACAGAACCAAAAATAGTCCCTGTGGTCCCCCATGCCCATGCGCGAATACCCAAAATCCTCTCTGATCTGACCATGTCACTTCTTTCTTTCCATTGCAACCTGATGTGGTCAGACGTGTTCTCAAATTCGTCTGTAAAATCATGGATCTACCTTTGAGTTTACCATGGAATACCTCGGATATACCTTGGATATTACCTCGGATATTAGCTTGGATATTACCTAGGATACTACCTGAAATATTACCTCAGATATTATCTTGGCTGTGATTCTTGGATTTACTTACCTACCTGGAAATCTCATCCATCGGGAAATATTCAAATCATCTGAGAATCAAATAAAATGGTTTCTAATTTCTGCGTATATATCTGGTCATTGAAGCCGACCACGGACCAGCATTTTGCTTGTCCGTCGTGTCGAGGAAACTGGTACGACCAGTATGTTAGTGTGTAGATGTGAGCTTTGGCCCGACAATGTATTTCTATCATATCTTGTCGGTTCATATGCTGGTGTATTTTTGCCGTCTTCCGACCTTTGCGGGGCCGCGAAATTGGATTATTCTCCAGCTCGTTCTGTGGAGAGCAAAGCGGCAGAGCCTTCCTTTTTGGACGGATTGTGAAGCAATAGCCGTCCTATGGCTGGCTGGCTAATGCATTGATTGCACTCATCCACTACACCCTGGGGGTATATCCACCTCTACTCCCACCCCCAGAACAGAGCTCCACCCTGTATCTCGAAACTAAGCCTCGCCCGACCCCATATGCTGATATTTTCAGACACGGCTTATAGCCTTGGACACACCGGTTCTCGTCACCTCCATTTCTATTTCCCTGGGGGGTATATCCCCCTCTCCCCACCCTCGGAACAGAGCCCCACCCTCTATCTCCGAAACTAAGCCTCGCCCGATGCCATATGCTGATATTTTCAGATAGCATATCGGATACTGCATTGACTACACTCGTCCACTACACCCTGGTGTATATCCCCACCCCGCCCCCGGAACTGAGCCCCACCCTGTATCTCCAAAACTAAGCCTCGCCTCACCCTGTATCTCGAAATTAAGCCTCGCCCGACCCCATATGCTGATATTTTCAGATAGCATATCTGATACTGCATTGATTGCACTCATCCACTACACCCTGGGGGTATATGCCCCCTGTATCTCCAATACTAAGCCTCGCCCGACCCCATATACTGATATTTTCAGATAGCATATCTGATACTGCATTGCTTGCACTCATTTACTACACCCTGGGGGTATATCCACCTCTTCCCCCACCCCCGGAACAGAGCTTCACCCTGTAGCTCAAAACTAAGCCTCGCTCGACCCCATATACTGATATTTTTAGATAGCATACCTGATACTGCATTGATTGCACTCATCCACTACACCCTGCAGGGATTCATAGACGTCCATTCTTACTACCGTTAAACGGTAGTAAGAAAATGTCAAAAACTGAATACAGACAGTAAAAAACTCAAAAGTGTACGTTTTGGGCAAGAAATACTCAATATTTTGGACGAAAACTCAATCCTCGAAATGGTGCAAATTATTTCAATGATGTGAAATCCATCGCCGATCCTTCGACAATCTGGCTTCAAGTGTTTGGGGATTTTCAGTTCTAGAAATAATTGCCAAAGTTTTGCCAATAACACGCTTGATACAGATAGCGGAAGTAAACTCAGGTGTGAGACATGCGCAGATCACGATGACGACGATATAACGACAGGGTCTCGACTACAGTCATAGGGCGCACACAGTCTGCGACACGTGCTTTACAACAGAAGATTGGCTAACACCAAATCAAGCGCTCCCATTGGTCGCTGATTGACAGGAAATCTGTACAACCTGTGAAGAGCAACTCTGCAGCCCAACATGAACTTGAGCAAGAGATTACATAGACACGACAAACTCCACGTGCTTTCTGTTTCAGTTGGCGGGACGACGGGAATACGAGAACAAATTTACCATGTGGTTTTCTTCGCTGATAGTAGTGCGATACACTTTGAAATAAAAACTACCGGCTGTGTTGTAAAGTTAAAATTTGAAAAGAAAACTCTTTTCATTGACGCACATGACAGAAGGAGCTTATGCGGAGTCCAGTTTTCATTTTTATACTTTCGTAATTTGTGAATCTCCAAAGACTGACCTGTCAGTATTCACCATCACACAAACTATATTCAGATTATGGTCGAAATATTACTAAATGCCTGGACCAAAATGATTTAATAATAAAAAATACACTGTTTTATTATAATTATATAAAACTTTTTTAATCGTTGTAAGGACGAAAACAGGAATCTTGAATAAAGTGGCGACAGAGTCCATTTAACCCAGGTTCTGGCGGTTGCTTACATTGATGACATCCAGCATTTTGTTAAATTCTGCGTAACCTTTTCATGTAACCTTTGGGTAACGCAGTCAAGTTTGGCGTAACCTAACCAATAGGTTACGCACCTGCAGTACCCGTAACCTTTTTTGGGGTTACGCAATGATCTCTAATGTCATGGCCTGTACCATTGGACTAGATTCTTTTCCATCACACAATGTTTTTAATTTATGTCCAAATTTAATGTCTTCATTATATTTCTCAAGTTAAACATTAACCAACAGAAAACTTCTTAAAATTTTATTTCATTATAAATATCTATGATACGCAAGAACTAAATAAAACACGTTACCAGCTTCACCTGAATGCGTTATTAACGTTTAATTATATTTGGATTTTACAGTGAAATGTATCGGAGGTGAAGTGTGCCAGACCTGTTGACAGTTTGTGGGTTTATGTGGTGTTTGACTTCAGTATTACAGAAATTATTCATTAATATCTTAATTGGTAGGGTGGTAAAAATATCCAAAAACTCAATATCAGCTTGTGGATGGGCCGTAAAAACTTGGAAAAACTCAATTTGAGCATAAAAAAAACTCAATATTTTGTATTGGGTAGTAATAATTTGGACTTCTATGAATCCTTGCCCTGGGTGTATATCCACCTCTCCCCCCACCCCCGGTACAGAACTTCACCCTGTATCTCGGAACTAAGCCTCGCCCAACCCCATATACTGATATTTTCAGATAGCATATCTGATACTGCATTGATTGCTCTCATCCACTATACCCTGTGGGTATATACCCCTCTCCCCCCACCCCCGGAACAGAGCCTCACCCTCTATTTCCGAAACTAAGCTTCGCCCGAACCTATATGGTGATATTTTCAGATAGCTTATCTGATAACTGCATTGATTGAACTCATCCATTACACCCTGGGTGTATATCCCCCTCTCCCCCCACCTCTGGTACAGAGCTCCACCCTGTATCTCTGAAACTAAGCCTCGCCCGACCCCATATACTGATATTTTCAGATAGCATATCTGATACTGCATTGATTGCACTCATCCACTCAAAATCTGCTACTTTCTCTGATCGCCTTTTCAATCCGGCCATTTGGTTTCATTGAACGCTTGTTTGATATGTCTTTTACATGTAATTTGATGTTTTTTTGACGTCCCATTCCACTCCTATTGTTGTAAATATTCCCTGCCTTCCACTATTTCTGATAATGTACGGGTTGTTTATCGGGCACCAGATGGCGTCCGTCATCTAGGTAACAGTGTGCACGAGATGACCTTGACCGTCTATCTCGACCCCTACAACCTTATGTCACTGTCAACTTCTGTTCCAGTTTTCAGATTAGCGTGTCCGCGGCTGCATCGAACGCCACCGTGAAGGGTGTCGTCATGCAGAAGATATATCTACAACAATGCGAGTTTAATCTACTCGTCGACTGGGGGAAATTGAGGAAAGATGTGCCTGCAATTTCTCCCAGTATGACATCACTTCCGTTAGGTCGTCAGTTGTAATTTCTCCTGCTCCGGTTTTGTTGTGTCTGGCAGATCGTTACTGGCTGTCCTGTGATATCCAGAGCTCCACTACAACTTTCAGTTGTCAGCATCCCCTCAGCAAACCGGAACTTCAACCACGCATTCCTGATTCTATTGCAGTTTCAAGTCTGAATCAGACCTGCCATCATTGGCTATCTATATACAACTATAACTACGTACATCCTTGTACCTACGTTATGTACTGGAGCTTCCGCTGCTATATCAACGGTGCATACTCCAACTTACGTGGCACCAGCTTCTGATTATATAGATATTATACAACATATTATTGGGCTATTTATTCTATGATAAAGAATAAGATGCCTACTAAATCGGGCTGTTTATTCTACGATAAAGAATAACATGCCTACTCATCTATACACAGCCCATCGTATCCTCACGTACCTGTCCGTTAACGGAGAGGCGGGGTACAAGGCCTCATCGTATCCTATTGTCTCAGTTGCTCAGCACATCCCGTACCTCAGTGTGTGATGTTACCAATCATTAGGTCTTACATCACATTCGACTTCCGGTTATACAGATCTTCACTTCCATTTCCGACCTGATAGGTACTTGGTACCGTAACTAGTCATATTCCGAGACAGGTAGTGAATGTTGCTCATCTGCATGTCCGGTCTAAATACCCAGTTAGGCCAGCAATCTCTCAACCACATCATTAACATTGGCTTCTGTCACTTTCGGAGAGGAAGTACAGATTACGTCATCATGTTGCTGCTTGCTGTAACAACTTATTTGTGACGATTGCGACAGCTAATACGGTGCCATATGTGTCGGTTTTGACTACGCAGGTACCTAATTTGGTGACAACGGCCTGACTTATACAGATGTCGGTGACTTGCTTTTATCCGACAGTGCTTGTCATCAACGGGTTCCGGATCTGCGAATTTTCACCTCCGTGTCTCATTTGTTTTTTATACGTTTCATATAAAACTAATAATAGTAGTTCGTTATTCTGTACTTTATTAGACTACCGTTCTGAGACTGGAGGTGACTTATTCCCATAACTAGCTGCTTGAAGTTCTGCTTATATTACGTAGTGCATACCTTCTTGTCTACAACATCTATCAACTAGCAAGGTTAAAATATAATGACAGGTCACCGGACAAAGTTTTGAGTCCTGAACCACCTTAACTGTACAAAGTTCCGAAAAGAATGTGGAGGGTTTTTTGGGCTTTTATGAGACAAGTTAGTAATTTGGGCAAGTATTTGCCCCTGATAGTATTGCCCACTGACGAGGGAGCCGATGGCTAAAACCTATAGTATTCATTGTCATTATTTGACTTTTTCAGATAAGGAAAACAACAACTTGAAGGAATGGGAAAAGTATGAGACTTTGTTCAGGTAAAGACAGATATGTTGGTGGGGTTTATCTACGCATATGATAATCTGGTAACTGGGTTTAATGATTTGATTTTTGATTTTTTTGAAGCGTTCACTTTAATAACAAATTTAGGAAGTCATTTCTATTGAGTACATTCTGAGTTGGCTGAATAACTAGTTCGCCTCATCATGACCTAACAACAACAGCACCTAATGCTCTCACCACGTTCATTGTAAAAGAAATACAATGCTATAACCTCATTCTCTTTGTCCTTACAGCTTACCTTACAGAATGGTGTTTGCCGTAGCCACAGAGGATTCCATACTCCTGTATGACACACAACAATCTTACCCCTTTGCTTTTGTGGGCAACATCCATTATCATCAGCTCAGCGACATGGCATGGTAATGTAAAGAGATAATGGTCCAATTATGTATTAACAAAGATTTAGCCTCCAGAACACTCAATATCACTCCTAACCAATATTGCTGAAAGCGACGTTACACATCTAATTACTCTGTCTCTAACCAATCTTGAATTTATCTTGCATAAATATTGAAAGAATAGAAAGGACAGCATAGTTACTACTCAAGAACGAGAATATTAATATGAGTATTGAAGTTGTGACATAGGCCTTAACATATATATTAGTGGTATGAAGAAAGTAGCTCTGATCTGTATTCTCCATATCAAGCAGTCTTATGATCGATCCATGTGAATGCAGGTTTGCATGTTGGTTTGCACCTGGCTGTCCATGTATCCGTCCATACTAACTTGGTTTGTTAGCAGGATTACACCAAAACAGGACAATATACAGCAATGACATGTCAGACTTCAAATCTTCATATCCACCCATAGATGACCTGATTAGGTTTTCAGCCTGTTAATTGCAGTGTTTGCATAGTTTTTTCCTATTTCTAAACTACTAAAGAAATGTTCTGGGTGGGTAGATTGAATAAGTGGGTTTTTTTTTTTTTTTTTAAACACAAACTGCTTCATTAAACTCCAAGTTGTTGTTTTGAGAAAATGTTGAACTAGACAAGACTGATCATTCCCACTGGAGCCCAGTGATTAACCATATCAGTTTTGATTGCAATTATTTCAGAGTTTGATTCCTAGTTGTACAAACACAGCCAGATTGGCAGTCCTTCTTTATTGAGAGAACACATGCTGTCAGATTGGCAGTTCTTACTGACAGAACACAACCAGATTGGTAGCCCTCCTTTACTGATAGAACACAGCCAGATTGGCAGCCCTCCTTTACTGATAGAACACAGCCAGATTGGCAGCCCTCCTTCACTGACAGAACACAACCAGATTGGTAGCCCTCCTTTACTGATAAAACACAGCCAGATTGGCAGCCCTCCTTTACTGATAGAACACAACCAGATTGGCAGCCCTCCTTTACTGATAGAACACAGCCAGATTGGCAGCCCTCCTTTACTGATAGAACACAGCCAGATTGGCAGCCCTCCTTTACTGATAGAACACAGCCAGATTGGCAGCCCTCCTTTACTGATAGAACACAGCCAGATTGGCAGCCCTCCTTTACTGATAGAACACAACCAGATGGCAGCCCTCCTTTACTGATAGAACACAGCCAGATTGCAGCCCTCCTTTACTGATAGAACACAGCCAGATTGGCAGCCCTTCTTTACTGACAGAACACAGCCAGATAGATTGGCAGTCCTGACTGATATGACACAGCCAGATTGCGGCCTTCCTTTACTGATAGAACACAGCCAGGTTGGCAGCCCTCCTTTACTGACAGAACACAGCCAGATCGACAGTCCTGACTGATAGGACACAGCCAGATTGCAGCCCTCCTTTACTGATAGAAGACAGTCAGATTGGTAGCCCTCCTTTGCTGGTAGAACACAGCCAAATTGGCAGTCCTCATTTACTGGTAGAAGATTAAATATAGTGACGCTTTTAAAACACGAGTGGAAGGAATCTCATATTCTGCCATACTTCTGTGTTTCATCTAATTACATTAATACATATAACAAAGAAGACTAGCTGCCATCTGATTGCAATAGACCACATCAGTCGTCCGATAAGAGGACAGAATGGAACTGCTTATTCTTATGTATCCTCTATTCATTCTATTATGACAATTTACCATGGAAACGAACAATAGGCCAAACTGCCTTTGTTTCGAGGACAATTATGTGTAATTGACCATTTTGTGAAAATATTTGGGAGTAATGACAAAAACTTCAAGTCTTTGCATGCCCACAGTTGTCAAGCTTTGGACTCGCATGCATGATCATTTCATTAACACCTCGCATTTGGTCATCTGGCTGTTATTGGACCAATTCATTGAATATAAGTACTGGAGAGAAGTTAGTCAATTTGTAATCACAAATAAAATCACACATTTTTATGCCATTTCATGCAATATTTCATCTAGAGTATAGTAGAATAGAAATATATAAATGTTTACTGTTGTAAAACACCTGAGATATACCATGATGGAGTAGGGCGAGTCAACATAATTTGACCTCTCAGGACATCAAGCCTTCGAGGTCAAACTCTTATCATCATTCCACTGTGTTATATCTGAGGTATTTTACAGCAATAAACAATTACCTCTTTCTCAATTTGAAGCCTTGAATTTGTTCTCAATGGTCTACATGTATATATTCATTGTAGGACATCCAATGGAAGGACTTTGGTTGTGGCCTCTACAGATGGATACTGCTCCATTATTACATTTGATGAGGGAGAACTTGGCACTCCATATTGTAAACAGATTGTCGCCTCAACAAAGCTGTTTTATCCTGACCAAACATCCGAACAAACGGACAATGTTACACTTGATGTGAACAGTTCACCCAAGGTGAAGCCAATAGCAATCAAGGTCAAATGTAACTCTCCTGTCATACTGGTAAGACACTATATTATTACCAATATTGTCTCGCTATATAAGCTGAAATATTGCTGAACGCGACATTAAACCTTAATTCTCTCTCTCTCAATATTGTCTCATAATATATTTCCACCCATCTGTTCATTTACCCTATTTCTGAGGAGTAGATTGAGATGTAATTTGCATCAACAAAGATATGTGATCCAATATGAACCATTTGAATTTCATACATCACTCAGCCTGTCTGCATTTGAAATTGTAGTATGCAAGTTGGTGCATGACTGCAAAATGTATTATTGTGATGTTGATCTTTATTGATCTAATAAAAGACAAATACAATCGCCTTTATTACACAACTTATTCTAACAAACACATTCATGGACCGTGACCTAATGACCACAGTATAAATGTCCCACCAATAAGTTTTAAATGTAAAATTATCTTTTAAAAAAACCACCTACCTTGAGAGACCATTTCTAGCTTGCCTGTACAAAGTACAAAGAGAATTTATGTTGTGACCCTGATGTGAGCATCTGTGTTGGCGACATTCAATAAATTGTGTTAAGGCCTGTTTCTCCGGATTTGATGCCGGGATTCCTTCCAAATTTGGTATATGTGTTCCCCAGTATGACCTGCGTGGGATATTACAGAATCGTTGCATTCCATGTATATTAAAAAAGTGTGATTAACCTATTAGCCTGTAATGACCTATGTCCAATAGTATTAGGTTATTATACAGTGCTTTGTACAATATGGATTGGTATTGTACAAGTCCATGTTGTGATGAAAACCCGTATTGGACGAGACGCCGAAGGCGTAGAGTCCAATACGGGTTTTCATCACAACATGGACGAGTACAATACCAATCCATATTGTACAAAGCACTGTATAATGACCTATTTATTATACAGGTCATCAAAATATTGAACTAAATTATTTGTTCTTGATTTTTTATTTGTGTTTGAATCAATATAGTTTGTTAGATAAAACAACATAACATTAATATATTGAACTATAACCATAAATTCAACTACAGGACCCGTAAATTCCTAGAATAGACTCTGTAATTCTGCAAATATCATGTAAATCTATTATCAGTCTCTACTTTCCGAAATTCTTTTGAGACAAATTTGACTGGCTGGATAATGGTTACTTTAAATTTAGATATGAAATGATATTTAAGTTCCTAGATGATCAAGCGAGAAAATAGAAGATTTTTCAACTTTTGTAGCTTCATTTTGACACCGTAACAAAAAAAGTTACCTCCCTTAGAAAGCGTACAATGTGAATTCAATACGGCATTTTGGGATCCAATATGACTGGGTATCGTACGGACACGTGGTGCGATTGAAATGGTTTGATTGGATCAAAGGACGTAGCTGTATAATATAGCTGTTTCTTTGGAGGCAATAATGTGATTCCTTCCGAACTTACATATTCTGTCTAGCATGACCCGATGAGGGATATTTCAGGTTTAATTAGGTTTAATTAGCCTGAAATGGCCTATATTCTGTGTTGTAGGCTATTTGTTGGAAGATAATGCCCCAATTCCTCTCAAACTCGACATGTTGTCCAGCATAGTGAGGGGGATGTTGTAGAATTATTGCATTCTGATATGTCTCATATCTTGTATATATTTTTTAGAGGGAAATGATACATGTACATTATCTGATTCCTCCCAAACTTACCTGTTGTCACATAGCCTGAAGAGGGGTGTTACAGAATCATTGTATTCTGTGCATATTAATTAGGTCTTAATTAGCATGGCATACACATTGTTCATGATAGCATGAGAATATTACAGAATCATTGCATTCCATGCATATTAATTTAGTCGTAATTGGCTAATTATTCGGGAATGCACCTGCTTATTAGATGGATCTCAGGCTGTGTTGTACCAAAAATATGAAAAATGAAACTTGTTGCTTCCTCGTGTGGTGCTCAGTATTAAGAGGATCAATCAAGGGCTGGTTGACGTGGTGTCCGGATAGAGTAAATGGGTGTAGTATCATGACTGCCTATGTCAAGGTGCTTCAGTGAGGCAGCAATATAAACAGGTGGCTTTGGGACTACCCTGCCACATGTAGGCACCATCATAATATGACTGGAAAATTGATGAAAACGACATTGAATCCTACTCACTCGCTAATTTTTCCTACTTAAGAACTGTTCTGTGACCATTGCCTTCACATTTTTATCTCCTTCTATTTTAGTCTCCTCCACCAGCATCAGCTGAAGTGAACAAAGACTGTGAGAAAATGGAGACTGATCCATCTAGTGTGGATCTTCACCTGATCTTGGAGGAATCCAACGACTCCGCTCCGACCAAAACACCAACGGATAACCGCATACATTCAGTTACCATGGAAACTGAACAAACTACATCTGCCTCGCCGAATATGGACAATGCGAAAATTAAGCTCCAATCAAGCTTTGATAAAGTATCACAAGATAGTGGTACCATTGTTGGAGGATCGGGCCTTGTCTCAAATAAGGCTAGTCCTACAGAAGCCCCGGCGTCCAAGGCAGGTCTTATGGAAGCCCCAGCTCCTCCCCCTCCCCTTAAGCCTGTAATGACAATCAGATCCAGTTACCCTGGTAACGGAACTCAGCCTAGAAGGGTCCAACTCACAACACTGTCATTACTCAAACCAAAGTGATTGGATGACCAATGCCAACATTTTTACATTATAGATATTAAAGATATAGATTGTAAGAAATAAATTATTAATCACTGTATTGGAGTTCTATTTATTTCAAAATTGAAGATATCCATATTTGACTAGAATTTTGTGTCGCATTTTTTTAAAGCATGGATGCAGATATGTGGACACCGATGTGATATGAAGAAAGCTGAAAAGTCCTGAATGAAAATGCAGAATTGATGGGACTTATTACAGACTGAGATCACAAACAAATGTCAGTTGTGAAGAATAGCATTTCTTCTGCCTGTGTTATTCCATTTGATAATGTTGTCGCAATGTCCTGACCTTATTTCAATCACTTCAAAGCCAGACATTTCATTTACTCATGCCATGTTGTCTCAAAGTTTTGACAGAGCAAAACAAAATTCCATGTGGAAAGTCAGAGTTTGAAAGTTGAGGATGTTTAAGGTGGCAGGACTCAAACAACGGTGCGATGTCATGGTCGTACAGCGTAACGTCATTTTCCGCCTCCGACACAAAAGCGGTCAGCGAGGGGAAACATTTGACAGATCTTTGAAGATAATAGGGGTATGGATGTTAAAAGCCCTGTACAAAAAAATAGTAGATCGAAGGCACCATGTTTTTATTTTTAGCCCACCATCATCAGATGGTGGGCTGTTCAAATCACTTTTCGTCCGTGGTCCGTCGTCCGTCGTCAGTCCGTCCGTAAACAATTCTTGTTACCGCGATTTCTCAGGAACTACTGCTTGGATCTTTTTCAAATTTGGTACACAGGTTCCCCTTGGGGTCTAGTTGTGCAAGAAACCTTTTCTGGTCCGATTCGAGAATCCAATATGGCCGCCAGGCAGCCATCTTGGATTTCCCCATGAAACCTTGTTACCGCGATTTCTCAGGAACTACTGCATGGATCTTTTTCAAATTTGGTATACTGGTTCCTCTTGAGGTCTAGTTGTGCAAGAAACCTTTTCTGGTCCGATTCGAAAATCCAATGTGGCCACCAGGCAGCCATCTTGGATTTCCCCATGAAACCTTGTTATCACGATTTCTCAGGAACTACTGCCTGGATCTTTCTCAAATTTGGTACACAGGTTTCCCTTGGGGTCTAGTTGTGCAAGATACCTTTTCTGGTCCGATTCGTAAATCAAAATTGAAATATGGCCACCAGGCAGCCATCTTGGATTTCCCCATGAAACCTTGTTACCGCGATTTCTCAGGAACTACTGCATGGATCTTTCTCAAATTTGGTATACAGGTCCCACATGGGGTCTAGTTGTGCAAGATACCTTTTCTGGTCCGATTCGAAAATCCAATATGGCCACAAGGCGGCCATCATAGATTTCCGCATGAAACCTTGTTACCGCGATTTCTCAGGAACTACTGCATGGATCTTTCTCAAATTTGGTATACAGGTCCCACATGGGGTCTAGTTGTGCAAGATACCTTTTCTGGCCCGATTCGAAAATCCAATATGGCCACCAGGCAGCCATCTTGGATTTCTCCATGAAACCTTATCTTGATTTCTCAGGAACTACTGCATGGATCTTTCTCAAATTTGGTACACAGATTCTCCTTAGGGTCTAGTTTTGCAAGATAACCTTTTTCGGTCCGAATCGAAAATCCAATATGGCCACAAGGCGGCCATCATAGATTTCACCATGAAACCGCGATTACCGCGATTTCTCAGGAACTACTGCATTGATCTTTCTCAATTTTGATACACAGGTTCGCCTTGGGGTCTGGTTGTGCAAGATACCTTTTCTGGTTCGATTCGAAAAACCAATATGGCCACCAGGCAGCCATCTTGGATTTCCCCATGAAACTTTATCGTAAAGTCTCAGAAACTACTGCATGGATCTTTCTCAAATTTGGTACACAGCTTCCCCTTGGGGTCTAGTTGTGCAAGGTGGCTTTTCTGGCCCGATTCGAAAATCCAATATGGCCACCAGGCAGCCATCTTGGATTTCCCCATGAAACTTTGCTATCGGCATTTCTCAGGAAGTACTGCATGGATCTTTATCAAATTTGATACACCTTATGATCTAGTTGTGCTAGATACCTTTTCGGTTCAAATTGAAAATCCAATATGTCCATTAGGCGGCCATCTTGGATTTCCCCTTGAAACTTTGTTATTGCGATTTCTCAGGAATTACTGCATGGATCTTTGTCAAATTTGGTACACAGGTTCCCCTTGTCGCCTAGTTGTGCAAGATACCTTTTCTGATCCGATTCGGAAATCCAATATGGCCATCAGTCGCCCATTTTGGATTTCCCGAAGAAACTTTTTTATCGTGATTTCTCAAGAAGTACTGCATGGATCTTCCTCAGATTTTGTACACAGATTCCCCTTGTGGCCCAGTTGTGCAAGATACCTTTTTTGGTCCGATTCGAAAATCCAATTAATACGGTATTCCCGAGTTGTGACGTTGCATCACAAGAGTCGGCAGATCAAACGGTTGGGCATATTCTATATATTGACTATAGAGAATATCCATATCTTCACCTTCCATATCAAGGAGTTAAAAAAATTCGGAATTAAAATGTATTTCTTCAAATTTTAAATCAGTTTTCTTTGGTCCATGCAGTTGCAAGTGAACTGCCCCACCCTTTCGTCTGCCGGCAGTTCAGCTACATGAAGGGACGTCACTCTTGTGACACAATGTCACAACTCGACAACTGTAGATTACTGCATGTTTCGATCCAAGGGAGATAATCAGGATTCAGACACTTTCAAATTCGATCACTTCAGTATTAAGTATTGTACCATCTTACTATTTTCGAGTATGGTATCTTAAAAGAGATGTCTCAAACTAGTCCAGTAAACAGAACAGAATTAGCATTCGTTCCTCATTATAAAATCTTAAGTATGCCAAAGTGTCAAAGAGATTTTTCTTCGCTTCCAGTACCCAATGATGACACGTGCAAAAAAAAAAAAAAATACTACAAAATGAAGACGAAGGATCCTCCGTACATGTACATTCACTTTCAGACTAACTTTGCTCATTTCTCTTGTACTATAACAACTGACATAAGTATAGTTTCTAGAAATCTTGAAACTCCTGAAACTTAGAAAGATTATATCTTGGTGTTTTCCAGTGTCCCTTTTTCGCTCAGATTCGTAATTCTGTAAACAAAATTACAACTCAATCGTCTTAGTAACAATGGACAAAAAGATCCTCTTGTCATTAGCTTACAACTATCGGACAATGGTGGGCGCCAAGATCCTTCAGGATCTATCGTATAAATAAAACGATGCAATGAAGGAGAATCACTGTTAAAGAGTTATGATAGGTCACCGGGCAAACTTTTCTCCTAAAATTGATGTTGTATTCAAAACAATTAAGTGATTCTTACAGTTCGAAAACTTGATTATATTTGAAATTTGTATATAAATGACATATTCATGATAATGATGCTGTTATAATCGTGAAGCCACCTGGCTTTTTTACTTAGAAAAGTGAAAGTTTCAAACATTGTAGTATTCGTGCGGCTTTACAAGAGCAAACTGAATTAAGCCTGATTTTGTCCAAAATTGCTGACATGTTGGAGTTTGGAGGCGTACGGTAATTCTCCTAATAAATCGATCACTGAAAGTGATATTTGAGGTGGTAAAACAGAGGGGTGATTGATTTGCAACTGATTGAAAAGTGGCAATTCCCGAAAGTCGAGTATCAGCAAGGGTCCAGTTCTCCAACACGGACAGTTTTGAGAACTGTGTCGGCGTATAATTGAGTTGTCTGAAATTCCATTCAAGTGGCCAGGGTTTGATTAAATACAACTCAGCTAATTGGAGGGAACAGGAGTGAATACTCGAGCATATTGAGCTGAATTATCAAGTTATCCCTCGGACCACTTTGACTGAACGTTTACAACACAACAGAGTAGTCTCCCTATAGAAAATATGGGCCACGTGCAACGGTCTTAGAAATCCTTTGCTGGTCTAGATTTCCAGACTTCAAATAAACAATTGAAAGTTAGCATGATTAGTCTGTGATAGGTCTACAGATGATACATATGGTCTTACTTCATCCGTCACTGCTACCAACAAATGTCAACAATGTTTAATATTTAGCGTTGAGTGTGATCACTTTTTTATTTTTTTTACAAACGGGATCTACTGAAAATTGGAGGGGATTGAATTATTAAAACTTCCGATCGTATTTTTCTCCAAAAAAGGTAGGGTAATCAATTCCGATAGGGTAATCAATTTATTAGAGGAATTACCGTATACAGAAAAATTTAGGTCGAAAACCCAATGTTTTTCAAAGTATTTTGCTCATCAACACCAGGGATCAAATATAATGACCGGTCACCGGACGAAGTTTTGAGTCCTGAACCACCTTAAATCCAGATGTGATTCATATTTTCAGCGATGTCAGATGAGCACAAGTGTACTTTTCAGGCCATAATTGTAGAAAATGACCTTCAAGATTTTGTTGGTTTTTGACCGACATCTTGAATATCAGCTATGCAGAATGCAATGTGCTCATATTGTAAAAGTACCCATATGTGGTTAGGTCTTGCAAATACAGGAAAGGCAGTTGGATTCTGCTGTATAATGTGGTGTGCGCAGTTGTATTGATTGGTTCTTCAGGTACAAACTTCAGGCGGAGACAAAAATTACATTCCGCAGTGTGGCGAAATGAGATAACTCTGCTTGAAAGTTTCTGGCCAAATGGATGAAATACAACAGAACAACACCTCAATCGTGCACATGCACACAGTATCCTTCAGGAAGTAGGTAACTCACCAGGTAGCCAAGCCGAACATGGCCTTTTTTCTCTACTACTCGCCATGTGCATATTTCACACCCCAGAAACTGCTCTTTATCTACTATTCGTTGCATGCGCATATAACCCGATAAGAGTTTCAATAGAATACCACCCAAGCCACATTTGTGTCACGGGTGGCCCACAACTTGTTAAAAAATGCCCTTTCTCCACTACTCCAGATGGCACATGGGCACCGTGATGTCACTTCCAAAAAAAAACCCATACCAGTCTGACTTTACACCAAAAGTGCTTCATTGTGATACCATGCATGGCCCATTTGGACCACTGGTTGAAGAGATATGTAAGAGGTATGAAAAATGGACATATGGTGACTAAAAAGCAGCCACATGACTCCACAGGAAAGCCTCCCCCAGCATCTCCCATTCAGACTAGAATACGGAGGATTCTAGGCTGTAGCCTTGGTACCTCTGCCTCGCGTTTATTGCAGTTGTTTGTGTGGAAACTCAGCCTCTAGCACTGGCTTAACTAGAATTAGATATGCTAGCTCGAGATCTGTGACGACGGATCAGCCCAAATAAGTAACTCATCTAATGCTAATGGATGGGGATTGAGGGTATCTGATGGAGGTAAAACTACCTATGGCTCACCTATACTCCAAAACGTCCACACCTGGCCTCCCTGATGAGTGCGCATGTGCACCATGACTTTACCGGCGAAAGTCAAAGATCAGCCCCGATACCCCTCCAATCCCCCCTAATCGTATTCTACAGCATCCAGAAATTCAATCAAATACCACAAGAAAATTTCCATGGGTTAATAGACCGTCTGCTTTTTCTGATTTTTGGCGATATATCTGGCTTTTTTCAAGTTCAAGGATTGCATGCACCCGCGATCCCACAATGCACCTGCTAACTTGCCATTATGCAACCTGTAACCATCTCGGTCATCTATACGCGGTAAGACTGACCCTGGGATCGTGTGTATCCATTTTCAGCCTACTTTCGGCAACTGCAAGAGGGAATTTTCCGAAATCAATACCACGTGACTTCATCAGCCAATCAGCAAAAGTCTACCGACGTAACCCCATTTTCGAGTCATGTGATGTCCTACTTGTTCAAAATTACAGATCCACCACACCTCTTGTATGATACGAAAGTTATTCATACCTATATATTTTGTAAGCCCATGCAATATCTGTTTCAGAAGTGGTATGAATACCTGTAATTTATCAGATTTCTCGAGTCTGTTCTCCGCCGGATGAAGGCCGAACAGAATCCGGTAAAACACCGGATATCGCTCCGCGATAATGGAGACACACGATTCGCAAGCCATCTTATGGATGGCGAAATGTACGCAAATGGCCATTATGCTGGACATAGTGCTGGAGGCAGTGTCGGGGGACCAGATTTTCCCCACTGGACTTTCCACCGACGTCATGGGGCTTTCTCATCGAATTCTTGACCTGTACAAATCCAACTGCTACTCTACATTCAGAGTGATTACGTACCTACTGGCTTAATGGCGTATAAAGAGAGAGAGAGGTCGCAAAAAGTCAACACATGAAAACAACCAGAAATGCTAAGTGACAACTGTGCACAGATTTTATTCGTTGAACATTGGTCAGAACGCATCTCCTGCTGTATAGGCAGCATTTGAACCCACGCCTAAAGTGCTGGGATAACAGCCCCTTTTCCTCCAAATCGGAAAATGCTTCCACCGTGCCTGATTCACTACTTCCGAAAGTGAAAACTAGCAATTCCCAGCAGACCCATATAGTTAGTGGTAAGCAACTAGTTCTTTGAAGCGCTTCATTGACGCTCAGCATTAATATGATAGATAGGACTGGCTGGCCCGGTGTCGAGATAATGTGACTATGTGGGGTATAGGTCTAGCTGCTTCAGTGAAGCCTAGGGACCGCTCTGCCACATAGACAAAATCCTGCTCACTCACTCACTGGTCAAGGTTAGATAGTATTTGTCAAATGTAAAAGTTTCAGTTATGTAGCGTAAAAGAAATGAAAAGGTTTGGGGGGGTTATTATACGGTTCTACAGCGTTTTCTCTTACAGTCGGTACAGCACACTGTCTTGATACGAGTGAAAGCGACGTTAAATCATATTTAATCACTCCATGAATAAGGACAGGAAACGAACAAGTATGTGGGTTTTCTCGTCGAAAAAAAGCGTATCTGGTAGAAAATGATCTTCTAGATTGGCATTTTTGAGAAAAATCACAATGAAATCATTGCTAGCTCAAGTATAATGTCAACCTTACGAAGATAATTATGAACTTTGTTCTGGGTCTCCACACAGTTCCTCTTCTGTTCTTGCAATACAAGATTTCTGTCGAACGCAGGTTTTGGTGGATGAAGCTGAGTGGCGCGTGTGCGTCGTCGCAACTCTTGTTTGAGATCGTAAGCAGCCTTCACTCTGTCGAAATGGAACGTGTTACAACGCGGGAAGTATCGTGTTGGTGTCTCCTCACCATTTACAGTATTTATCTCCGATATTTGCTTAACGCTTGATGGGCGATCCTTGCATGACATTGGCCTGAGTACGGTTCCTGATTTTGTGCGTCTCGGAAACGGTTTCATATTGCCGTGTTCACTAACCCGAATTGGTTGATGTCCGATATCGCTGTCGTTGATGTCCTGTTCTGGATCCGATAAATCTGACCGGATACGAACACCAGCTTCCGAAGTCTCCGTGTTTGTAAGACACCCATAACTTTTGCTGCGTTTCATCGATCGACGAGCTTCTATCGTCTTGCTTCCAAGACCAGATGAGTCGGATGGTTGGTTACCTTTATCTAGTTGATTACTCGCGGATTTTACTTCGAACCCCCTTGCGAACATGACTGACTTTGGATCATCCCAAGTTTGGTTGACCCTGTGCCGGAATTTGAGAGCCTCGTACCTGATTTTCTTTTCTGTTAAATCACGTTGCCATGCAATGTGGCGCAGATTTTTGTTCATTTCAATTTGAATAGCCCGGTTCTTTTTATAAGCGTCCTTGTCTTTCCTTCCCCAAAAGACGATCGGGCGAGGTAATCTTCGAAGATTCGGATCTAGTCGAAATTTGCTGCTGATTCGACTTTTCTGTTTGGTCTCAGAGCCAGGGACAGTATTAACCTTGTCTTTGATCTTATTCCTCGTATCCTCATTGCTCTTGATGCCCAGTGGGTGACACAGTTGATCTTGCCGACTTATAACTTTCTTTTTAGCGCAACTCTCGTCTAACACATAGCAAAATAGGCCTACTTGTTTCGCGTGACTGTTTTCTCCCATCCTGACACATGTGATCGCGCGAAATTGTGGTCGACCAGACCTCACCTATACTTATTCTCTCTATTTGAAATCTAAATGGAACATCCGAGTGATATAGACCCAGTTCCAACATGCTCCACTCTTTTATCGAATACATATTTGAATAGGTGAACACCATATTTGTGAGAATCACTTAATAGTGTATTGTGAACATTTATGTACAAGGTTTCTTCTGCTTCATGTTAACAAATGTACGTGACACTCTAAAAAGAACTGTCATCAGGTGTCCGAGCCTTTCTAAGTACTGCACCACCCATGCCAATACAGACAAGTCATTATAACATGTCCGTTTTGATGGGATTGAAAAGATAAACCTAACAATCTTGTAGATAGCATCAAAATAAATTTTATAATATTTGACTTTCTAACACTTTTAGGTCGATCGTGTGATACTAACAGAGTATTGTAAATAGCACGTTCACAGTCGGCAAAGCTTGCTGTTATTTTTTTTCTACTGGAGGTTTAAATTACCGTTTTACTGTTGGTATAATAATATATACTGATCGGGAGTATTAAATATTGGGTGTGTGTCACCCGTCTTTGAAAATCTGCGCTATAATTATGTATGCCTTTCCAAACACTAGCGGTGTGAAATTAAGCGTTTCACGTCACAGGTGCATGTTCAGGAAGGAATCAGCGCAAGTAACGTTATCACCGGACGTGATATCATCAACGAAAGTGATCATTACATAATAACAACATGTCCCATTATATCGAAAACACGCTTGAATGCATTGCACACTTCACATGGAGCGGTCCGGAGTGACAAGCGGAATTGCCGTCTATAACGCGTGTCCGTTGATGTTGTCAAAAGGATATGTGATGACAATACGGGAATAACTCCCTTGAGTGAGATGGTAATCAAGCTGATTTTTTTTTTAAATCCAAAACCTGTCAAATCAGATTTTTCTAGAAGTTTACATACTGAAATATCAGCCTCGAAAAAACTGAGAGGTTCAGTTGCATAAAAATGGAGATATGATTGATCAAAATGTGCTCCTCGGCCTGATTTGGTATGTTTGAGGCATTTACAGAGGATTTTCTCTCATAGCAAAAATATGACGCCTCAAACCAAAATAATGTTGTCACACAATGTATTAGGAAGTTTGCTTATTGGGAAAAACCACGAATGGTTTTGGTTTGAGGTTTGCTACAGGAGAAAAGCCTTCATGAAAATGCCCAACAATACCAAAATAAGCCCGGGAGCACATTTTGATCAATCAGATCTCCATTTTTATGCAACTGAACATCTCAGTTTTTTTCGAAGGGGATATTTCAGTATGTAAACTTCAAGAAAAATCTTTTATGGCAGGTTTTGGAGTGGAAAAAAACCGTATGTAAACGTATCACATGCTTTGTAAACCCACTCGAGTAATGCCATGGTAACGTCATCAAACGTACATTTCAATGTTAAGGCCCTGTCGAGTAGACTATCCGCATTCTTTAGGAAACCATCGAACACATTAGATCGTCCCCACTAAACTGTACCATGATGTGGAAAGAAGATTACGTTTGCGATGTTGATAAATTGACCAAATTAGGAATAGACCAGGCTAAAACTTTCACGAGAAAAGAAACATTGCAATGAGAGAAGACCTAAACAACTTTAAAAGTTGTACAATGCCTACCAGAACATCGATATGAAGGGCTCAGTTAATAATCCTCATGTTAAGAGGATTAAAATAGCGATGATTACATTCATATCACCAACTCAAGTTGTGGAACGGGCTAATGCCGATCTTGATAGACAGCGCCAGAAAGCCGATATTCAAACTACACCTACATATGTTACAAGGAAACCCTTCAAGATGGAGGCATCTAGGAAATCTTTGAAAGGTTGTTGATTGTTTCTTTACCAGGAGAACGTGTTCCAACATATTATCATGACGTATAAACATTTTCTGGCATTTCATGCAGGGGAATGCCTTCGACATGTTCACATTCCATCCATGCTTGAGCCAGTGACCTTGTGGTCACGTCATTAAAGGTGTCCTCGTGAAGCGGTATGTTTGATATGCAGAAATGTCATAACATTGTCTTTGGCATGTCTTTGAGTTTATAAATGTAGCTAAAGTATGAGACAGATTGCACGCCGCTCTATGTTTCTATCACCATTGTATGTTCATCAACATTCTCTCACACTTTAACATATTTCACACTACCATGATATGTCATCTCCCAATGTGTGATCTCAGAGACATTGTCATCATTGTAAACTGTTGATCGCTTCTCTCTTGCAGGAAACTAGCCTATGTTTATGTATAGTATGATTGATTGTTTTTCTGTAATGGATGACGGCTGAATATTGAATGATGGACTAGACGCTGGTAATTCAAAGATATCTAAATGGACCATGGATACTATTGTCAGATTTTATGACCGACTGGCGACGGAAGACCACGAATGTTTTTCGTTGAGAAGTCAATTATTTCCGGATAGCACGTTCTTGGGAAACCTATGATTCAGTGTAATAATTTTACTGTACCCGAGTAATGTTTCATGCAATACTTCAATGCAATTGAAATTCGTTATTTTATATTTAGATCATTTTCGAAATAGCAATTTCCAAGGCTGGGATTCAGGACGAATGCTAGGATGTGTTCTCGAATAAAGAAAAAAAGTGCATTGAACAAGAACTTGCATATCTGCTGCAGGAGGGCCAGGGCCACTGTTAGAAAAACAATACCTGACAATGGAAATACTAGATTCAACCGGAAAAGCAATGTGAATCTATATGCCAATCAGGCACCCACCACCTTCTGGCAGAAAGGGATGTAGTATGAGGCGCCGTTTGTGACAATATTGTCAACGACAAATATATAGAGTTAAAACCAAAATATAAAGTCGTCGTTTGTGACAATATTGTCAACGACAAATATATAGAGGTGAAACCAAAATATAAAGTCGCCGTTTGTGACAATATTGTCAAACACAAATATATAGTTAAAACCTTTGTAAATATATATAAAACGATATAAATAGGGCCTATATATAAAGTTATTTTTTTTAAATTTTTATAAATATTTTTTGAACATAAATAACGATAGGAAGTTAAGACGTTAAATTTAACGTAAATATAAAGTACACGAACTTGTAAAGTGTACATGTAAACCGGATATGCCCAAAGGAAGCTGCGCAATCGATGTGCGCGCGAGTAATACTGGTTAATCAAAACTGCAACTGGGTTCTGAAGCGAAACTATGACAGCGGTGAAAGCCACTCGCATGTCACAGATGTGTCGAATCAAACAATAAGATCACGTACCTGAACATATATCAGTTCACTGCCATAGTGATTTAGTAAAGGCCTATTCCAATTTTCAACAATTACTGTTATCATTTACAATCGTACTTCAGAGTTATCACATCAATTAGATATAAATACATCTACTTATAAATCACCATAAGGTATCCTAGCCTGCAGCCAATATCACGGCCTGCCCCTTTGATGTTCAATCTGCGATTTCGTCGGCCAAGTCGCTGGTTGCTATTTGCCGCATAGAAATATCAACAGAAGTTGAAATAAAACATGAAAATAACGATATATTAATTATGCGCAACACAAATATTAGGCAATTTGAAATCATACTGAATATGAGCATATTTCATTGACTAGAATATGACCATTCATAGCCTAGTTACAGGATTTGGAATTATATTGTCGTTTTGTATCATTTATCGTTTTTCGATAATTTCCGCATTTCCAAACAAGACAAAAATTAGCAGGGAATTTGGTATAAGTACAGCGAATGTGGAAACTAATGGCTCATGAGGAACCGGTTGCACAATGCTTGTATCCTCAAACGTACCGTTCTCAAATTATGAAAGAACAATGGCACCTACTGTGGGAACCACCAGTGTGGATTGTACTGTTGCGTTCACCGTTCCTCGTTTTCATTAACGAGATCATTTATTATAGCATGATACGCTTACTTGATCTCAAACTTTTTAGGTTTTAAGTTAGTATAACGTAATTTGAATAAAATGAACTGTTGATATTCGTAAGCGGTAATTACTGGGTTCAATCCCTGGCCGGGTCATACCAAAGACTTGAAAAATGGAACTTGTTGCTTCCTCGCTCACGCTCAGTATTGAGAGGATAGAACAAGGACTGGTTCGCTCGGTGTCAGTATAACGTGACTGAGTGGGGTGTCATGTCTGCCTACGGCATGATATTTCGGTGGGACAGCAGTATAAAATGTCAACATTAGATCTGCTCTGTTACAAGTAGGTATACCCCGCCCCTTCCACTCCCCTCCCTTCCCTTCCCCGTCGTGATATAGCTGAAAAAATGTTGAAAGCGACGTTAAACCCTATTCACTCACTCGTCACCGTATATAATAGGGTTAACACCGATGCCCATCAAGAACCCATCGGGCCAGAAGTGCTCTTCAATACACACGTATTGAAGATCAATTAGCGATTAGCACGCAGGGGTAAAACGGCTTCGACTGATTCCTCAGTTACTAGTAACAGCTTCGAGGCAGCGCAAAAGTGAAAAAAGGCCAATGTAGTGTTCCTCATGAGCCATTAGTTTCCCATTCGCTGTACTTATACCAAATTCCCTGCTAATTTTTGTCTTGTTTGGAAATGCGGAAATTATCGAAAAACGATAAAATATACAAAACGACAATATAATTCCAAATCCTATAACTAGGCTATGAATGGTCATATTCTAGTCAATGAAATATGCTCATATTCAGTATGATTTCAAATTGCCTAATATTTGTGTTGCGCATAATTAATATATCGTTATTTTCATGTTTTATTTCAACTTCTGTTGATGTTTCTATGCGGCAAATAGCAACCAGCGACTTGGCCGACGGAATCGCAGATTGAACATCAAAGGGGCAGGCCGTGATATTGGCTGCAGGCTAGGATACCTTATGGTGATTTATAAGTAGATGTATTTATATCTAATTGATGTGATAACTCTGAAGTACGATTGTAAATGATAACAGTAATTGTTGAAAATTGGAATAGGCCTTTACTAAATCACTATGGCAGTGAACTGATATATGTTCAGGTACGTGATCTTATTGTTTGATTCGACACATCTGTGACATGCGAGTGGCTTTCACCGCTGTCATAGTTTCGCTTCAGAACCCAGTTGCAGTTTTGATTAACCAGTATTACTCGCGCGCACATCGATTGCGCAGCTTCCTTTGGGCATATCCGGTTTACATGTACACTTTACAAGTTCGTGTACTTTATATTTACGTTAAATTTAACGTCTTAACTTCCTATCGTTATTTATGTTCAAAAAATATTTATAAAAATTAAAAAAAAAACTTTATATATAGGCCCTATTTATATCGTTTTATATATATTTACAAAGGTTTTAACTATATATTTGTGTTTGACAATATTGTCACAAACGGCGACTATATTTTGGTTTCACCTCTATATATTTGTCGTTGACAATATTGTCACAAACGGCGACTTTATATTTTGGTTTTAACTCTATATATTTGTCGTTGACAATATTGTCACAAACGGCGACTTTATATTTTGGTTTTAACTCTATATATTTGTCGTTGACAATATTGTCACAAACGGCGCCTCATAATGTGGCCAAGTGAAATTGACGAACCACCTTCGGCTTCGTATGTTGGAAGCACATATTGCTATTGTGCAACAGGACGAGTCGGTAAGTCTCTGTATTGATTATCGGTGAATGAACAACGCAAAAATCAAGGAAGCATACATATACCTGTCTCCTATTAATAAGCTGGGTACTACTACCGAGTCAAAGTGAACCAAACTGCTCCAAGAGAAGGCGAGTGTATTGGGTTTTTAATAATAGATCAGTTTCCAAATGGCAATTGGCAGGGCTGAGCTTCAGGTTAGGAATCGAATGCTTCAAAACAAATGCTGCTAAATTGGTCGATAATTCTTCAGACATTATTATTGCCCATTTATAAAATACACAACTATTACTTTATTCAGCTGACACCATATACGAGTCAGTAATATTAACCTTTGCGCTCATGGGGAGGAGAAGTTATCGCTGGCAGTAGTAGTATATAAAACTGATATAGACTCGTATTTTGCCGGGGGAAATAACTCTTGCATCCGCCAGGGGGCGTGGAGGTCACGTAGAGGTCAAAAGTAGTTCCGACAGGTGGCGCCACTTCCGGTATGACTCTATCGGGCGTGACCCAATCTAGCCCCAGAACTCACTTTAGCTGCGAAAACTGACCTCTGGCCTAGTGGATTTCTGGGAGCGAAAACGGAAACATCACACCTGTTTGTTTACTTTCTTATTTATTCTACTTTTTATGTGTTTTGTACTCTGTCCCAAATGCGATGCTCAGTACAATAAAGAATCTTATTTTATCATGCGAACAATTAATTTTCGGCGGAAACAATCTCGCATTCGTCTATTTCCGTATTGACGAAAATTAGCCCAGTTGCTGAGTTCTGATAGATTGCTATTATTCAACTAAACATAGAAATAGTTTTGTATAATTTGAATGAATTATGTTCGCTTGGTTAAAATTAACTGAATTTCACAATAAAATGCGCCCGAATCTCTTGATTATCAAAGGCACTATTTCGTATCCGGCTCACTACGTGATCGTCATACGCTCCCCACCAGTGGGGAGTTGTGCGTTCTATGTGAGAGGCTCGTTCCGCCAATACGGAAATAGCCGAACGTGAGATTGGGCGTGACCTTGGAGCGGGGAGGGTCGAAAAAATAGCTGAAACCATGGGAAGGAAGACTTATAGTAATAAACATAATCTATATGTGTTGTACCATGTTATTAGGATCAGTCTAGCATCCGTGCGACCCCAGGGTCGAGCGTTTATTGTCCAGTACATCTTCGCAAAGATCAACAAACAACTGAACCATGTTGAACGGTGTGGCCGAACGGTGCTCTAGCGGAAGGGCTCCCAGGGGATAAAAATTCACGGTTCACGTGCGAAAGCAGACATGGCGGTAGACTCGTACCTAGCCCTCAACTCACACGCACCGTTGGGGTCTAGTTAGCGGCAGGCATTTTGTATTCTCTGATTGGCTGAATTACCGGTCTAAATCTAGACCGGTAAATAGACCAATGTCAATATGTGTTGTTGTTGTTCGTGTGTATCTAGTGACCAGTACCCGTCTATGGTGCGATAAAGGGCCTTGAGCGCTACGGCCACCAATCCACCAAGTATTATATAGATCCTTTGTAAGATTTGATGAGCGATGAGCGATTATGGTAGGTTTCCTAAATAAAGCCCTCGCTTCTACGACTACCACGACGTCCAGCAAGACGGTACATCTTCGGAAAATTTATGACCTATTCCAAGGTTCTTAGCGTGACATGTTCATGATCAGGTCAGGGGATTTGCAGCATTTCTGTTCTTCATTCAATACATAGTACTGTTCATACGCCCTATGATATGTACTTTTGTTGCTAACATTATGCAAGTTTTGTTGTTAAAAAAATAAAACTGAACGTACTTGTAGGCCTACTCGTTTGAAGCAGCAGACATTATAAATTTAGTTGACCTAGATTCTGCATTGAAGATCAACCATTGAAACGCGGAAAACAACGAATTACGTCAATTATACCGTATTTTCGCCTGCATGTTGTCTGATCGTACTATTCTTGTTTATCTGATGATGCTAAACAATAATGATCTTGTGATCTTTGGGTTAGCTCATAAATTTTCTGAAGATGTACCATTTTGCGTGTCTACCCGCGGGAGAATGGTCCCGGTCGAGCGAATGATGTCATGCTGCCTCGCTTTGAGATTGGAGATTCAAAAATGTCACCAGTTTACATGAGAGTCGCTTTGGTCTCCCGCGGGTAGAAACGGCTCTCTTTGAGAATGGTTCTACGTGGTGACACGAGAAAAACAAGGGGCCACACCCCATACCGCAAATGTCCATGAGTGGGTTTCCCAGTGGGACAAACATTTTCCAATGCGCCAGTATGGACCTATCCATCCCGGGCCTACCTGAACTTTTCAAAACATTTCACCGCTTGGCCTCGAGATCTCTTCCATCGTATTCTACGTGGTGAGACGAGACAAACAAGATGCCACAACCCATCCCGCAAATGTCGAATTAGTGGGTTTCCCAATGGGGCCCACAATGTCCACCGCACCAGTATGGACCTAACATGGGCAGACCTACCTGAGCTTTTCAAAAAAATTCACAGCTTGGCTTCGAGACCCCTCCCATCGTGTTCTACATGGTCAGATGAGAAAAACAAGATGCCACAACCCATCCCGCAAATGTTCACGAGTGGGTTTCCCAATGGGACCCACATTGTCCACCGCAGCAGTATGGACCTAATATAGGCAGACCTACCTGAAATTCACTACATGGCTTCGAGACCCCTCCCATCGTGTTCTACATCGCGAGACGAAGAAAACAAAAGGCCACACCCATAGTAAAATCCGCAAGAAAAGAAATAATAAAAAACTAAATGACCACCCCTTTCCCATACACGCATTCCCCGTATACATTAATTAACATTTGAAGTCACTTGGTTGACAAGGGACTACTTTCTCTCCGCGGGGGGTTCTCCCCGTACGTGACCGCATCACCGACGACCGCATCACCGCGGAGGAATACATCCCCCCCCTTCAATAGACTCGTACCTAGCCCTCAACTCACACGCACCGTTGGGGTCTAGTTAGCGGCAGGCATTTTGTATTCTCTGATTGGCTGAATTACCGGTCTAAATCTAGACCGGTAAATAGACCAATGTCAATATGTGTTGTTGTTGTTCGTGTGTATCTAGTGACCAGTACTCGTCTATGGTGCGATAAAGGGCCTTGAGCGCTACGGCCATCAATCCACCAAGTATTATATAGATCCTTTGTAAGATTTGATGAGCGATGAGCGATTATGGTAGGTTTCCTAAATAAAGCCCTCGCTTCTACGACTACCACGACGTCCAGCAAGACGGTACATCTTCGGAAAATTTATGACCTATTCCAAGGTTCTTAGCGTGACATGTACATGATCAGGTCAGGGGATTTGCAGCATTTCTGTACTGTTCATACGCCCTATGATATGTACTTTTGTTGCTAACATTATGCAAGTTTTGTTGTTAAAAAAATAAAACTGAACGTACTTGTAGGCCTACTCGTTTGAAGCAACAGACATTATAAATTTAGTTGACCTAGATTCTGCATTGAAGATCAACCACTGAAACGCGGAAAACAACGAATTACGTCAATTATACAGTATTTTCGCCTGCATGTTGTCTGATCGTACTATTCTTGTTTATCTGATGATGCTAATCAATAATGATCTTGTGAACTTTGGGATAGGTCATAAATTTTCTGAAGATGTACCATTTTGCCGACGTCCAAACAAGCATGGAGGGGCATTGTGGGTGGAGAATACCATGGGCCAATCACTATGCAGTGCTGATTTAAAATGCCTGTCGATAACTAGTCTCCATAGAGCGATAGCGAATTGGAGCTGGGTACGAGTCTGGGTGGAATAATGGGTGCATGTAAAATTTCTCCAGATATAAAAAGCGGAATACGGACTTTACCTCTCGAGTGAGGCATCAAAGTGAAGCATTCGTGAAGGGGCATCTAGTCATGGGTGGGTGCATGTAAAATTAGGATTTTTATCCCGAAAATATAAAAAGCGGAACACGGACTTTACCCCTAAAATAGGGGAAAACACCTATCAACCCTAGCCAAAAGGGCTAATATCGGTCCCCGGGCTTATTGGGACCTGCCTATCAAGTCAATGGGGTGGGTGCATGTAAAAGTAGGATTTTTTCCCGAGAATATAAAAAAGCGGAACAAGGACTTTACCCCTAAAATAGGGGAAAACACCTATCAACTCTAGCCAAAAGGGCTAATATCGGTCCCCGGGCTTATTGGCACCTGCCTATCAAGTCAGTGGGGTGGGTGCATGTAAAATTAGGATTTTTCCCCGAAAATATAAAAAGCGGAACACGGACTTTACCCCTAAAATAGGGGAAACCCCGTATCACCTCTAGCCAAAAGGGCTAATATCGGTCCCCGGGCTTATCGGGGCCTGCCTATCAAGTCAATGGAGTGGGTGCATGTAAAATTAGGATTTTTTTCCGAAAATATAAAAAGCGGAACACGGACTTTACCCCTAAAATAGGGGAAAACCCGTATCACCTCTAGCCAAAAGGGCTAATATCGGTCCCCGGGCTTATCGGGGCCTGCTTATCAAGTCAATGGGGTGGGTGCATGTAAATTAGGATTTTTTTCCGAAAATATAAAAAGCGGAACTCGGACTTTACCCCTACAATAGGGGTCTGTATTATACAATATAAGGGAAATGCCTGTATGGGGTATGGGGATGGTCAATTTTTTTCGTGGGCTTTATTATGGCTTGTGGGGTCTTGTTTTTCACGTCTCGCCGAGAAAAACACAATGGGAGGGGTCCCGGAGCGAATCGGTGAAAATTTCGGGAAAAGTCACCGAGGTCTGTATATAGCCCCATAGGCTGGCTATGGGGGGAGTATAGGTCCAACCTGGGAAATTCACACACGTTCATTGTGATATGGGTTGCTTGGATTTGTTTTTCACGTCTCGTCATTTAGAACACGATGGGAAGGGTCTCGGAGCGCAACGGTGAAATTTTTGGAAAAGTACCATATAGCCCATATAGTCCCATACTGGCTATATGAGGGTAAAGGTCCAATCTGGGAAATTCACACACGTTCATTGTGATATGGGTTGTTTGGTCTTGTTTTTCAGATGTGATGTTTTAGGAACATGATGGGAAGGTCCCGTTTGAAAACAGAAATTTTGGAAAAAGTTCACCGAGGTCTGTATATAGCCATAGGCTGGCTGTGGAAGGATAGGTCACCTGGGAAATTCACACACGTTCATTGTGATATGGGTTGTTTGGTCTTGTTTTTCACGTCTCGTCATTTAGAACACGATGGGAAGGGTCCCGGAGCGAAACGGTGAAATTTTTGGAAAAGTACCATATAGCCCATATAGCTCCATACTGGCTATGGGGTATAGGTCCAACCTGGGAAATTCACACACGTTCATTGTGATATGGGTTGTTTGGTCTTGTTTTTCACGTCTCGTCATTTAGAACACGATGGGAAGGGTCCCGGAGCGAAACGGTGAAATTTTTGGAAAAAGTTCACCGAGGTCTGTATATAGCCCCATAGGCTGGCTGTGGAAGGGATAGGTCCACCCTGGGAAATTCACACACGTTCATTGTGATATGGGTTGTTTGGTTTTGTTTTTCACGTCTCGTCATTAAGAACACGATGGGAAGGGTCCCGGAGCGAAACGGTGAAATTTTTGGAAAAAGTTCACCAAGACCTGGGTAGATCCATATAGCCCCATACTGGCTATGGGTGTATAGGTCCATACTGGGTGGACGTTTTGGGGTCTAGGTGACCCCTAATGATCCTATGGTGTCGTATGAGGTCTTATTTTGAAGCTCTCGTGGAGGAGCATCCGACTGGACTAATGGTTCGTCCGTTCTCTATATTCTGAGCATGCGCAGTCTGGCCGTAGTATAGAAAGCAAGCATGTTGGGGGTATGTGGGGGTGTGTTTGGGGTAGAGATGGACCACTATGGGTCCAAATGGGTCGTGGGAGGTGTCAAAGTGAAGCTTGTGTGGGGTAGTTAGACTGGCGTGTTTTTAGTGCAAGTCGCGTCAACCTGCGCATGCGCAGTTGGGTGTAGTAAGTAAAGTGGCCATTTTGGGGCTGCGTGGAGATGTGTTTGGGGTAGAGAGGGACCATCCTTGGCCCGATTGCGTCGTGGGAGGTGTTATCTTGTAGCTCTCGGGGTGTACAGCCCCATTTCAGGGATGTTCCCGTTATCTGTGACGTCATCGGTGACGTCATCAGTACGAGTAGTAGCGAAAGTGGGCATTTTAGAAAAGTGCAGGAAGGTATTTGGGGTAGAGAGGGACCATCCTTGGTCCGATTGTGTCGTGGGAGGTGTCATCTTGTAGCTTTCATGGTGTACATCTCCATTTGAGGGATGTTCGCGTCATCTGTGACGTCATCAGTACGAGTAGTAGCGAAAGTGGGCATTTTGGGGCAGTGAAGGAAGGTATTTGGGGTAGAGATGGACCATCGTTGGTCCGAATGCGTCGTGGGAGATGTCATCTTGTAGCCTTCGGGGTGCAGACCCCGATTTGAGGGATGTCCACAGCATCTGTGACGTCATTGATGACGTCATCAGTAGGAGTAGTAGCGAAAGTGGGCATTTTGGGGCGGTGAAGAATGACACTTGGGGTAGGGATGGATCATCCTTTGTCCGAATGCGTCGTGAGGGGTGTCATCTTGTAGACCACAATTCGAGAGATATCCACGGCATCTGTGACGTCATCAGTACGAGTAATAGCGAAAGTGGGTATTTTAGGGGAGTGAAGGAAGTATTAGTAGTATAAAAGCGCATTTCGAGCCCGTTTGACCAAGCGGCGCAAGACGCAATGAGAGTATGCGCGCGTGCGTGCGCGTGTGTGTGTGTGTATGCATGTTTGTGTGTATGCGTCTGTGTGTGTGTATGCGTGTGTGTGTGTACGTGTGTATGTGTGTGTATGCGTCTGTGTGTATGTGTCTGTGTGTATGTGGGTGTATGTGTCTGTGTGTATACGTCTGTGCGTGTGTGTGTGTGCTTGCGTGTGTGTACGCGTGTGTGTGTGTGGGCTTGCGTGTGTACGCGTGTGCGTGTATGCGTCTGTGTGCGTGTATGTGTGTGTGCGTGTGTGTATGCATGTGTGTATGCGTCAGTGTGTGCTTGTGAGTGTGTATGCGTGTGTGTATGCGTGCGTGTGTGTATGTGTATGCTTGCGTGTGTGTACGCGTGTGCGTGTATGCGTCTGTGTATGTGTGTGCGTGTGCGTGCATGTGCGTGTGTGTGTGTATGCGTGTATGTGTGTATGCGTGATGTGGCGGTGATTATGAGCTTGGTAGGATTCTAGATTAACCTGGGATGGATGGGCAGTTCCATTTGGACCAATCAGCGGTCGAGAAAAAGAACCAATCAGCGGTCGAACAATCAGCCAATCGATAAACACCGGGTTTTTCCATGCTTCGGGGACTTGGGGTCCCCACTGTAGGCTTTCAACGCGGGCCGCGCGTGCATCCGGGGACTTCACGTCCGCGCGTCCATCCGGGTACTTCAGGTTACGCGTGTGTATATACGTGTGTATGCGTGTGTGTGTGCGTGTGTATGTGTGTGTGTTTGTATGTGTGTGTTTGTGTGCGTGTGTATGCGTGTGTGGGTGTGTGTGCGTATGCGTGCATGTGCGTGTGCGTGTATGCGTGTATGTGTGTATGCGTCTGTGTGTATGCGTCTGTGTGCGTGTGTGTGCATACACGTGTGTGTGCGTGTGCGTTGGTGTGCGTGTATGCGTGTGTGTGTCTGTGTACCTGTGTGTCTGCGTCTGTGTGTATGTGTCTGTGTGTGTGTGCATGCGTGTGTGTGTGTGTAGGTGTGTGTGTATGCATGTGTGTGTGTGTATGTGGGTGTGCGTGCTGGTGCGTGTGTGTGCGTGTATGTGTGTGTATGCGTCTGTGTGTGTGCTTGCGAGTGTTTACGCGTGTGTGTGTGCGTGTGTGTATGAGTCTATGTGTATGTGTGTATGCGTCTGTGTATGTGTGTATGTGTGTCTGCGTGTGTGTGTGCCTGCGTGTGCGTGTGTGTGTATGCATGTGTGTGTGTCTCTGTGTGTATGTGTGTGTGCTTGCGAGTGTGTGTACGCGTGTGTGTATGCGTGTGTGTATGCGTGCGTGTGTATATGCGTCTGTGTATGCGTGTGTGCGTGTGCGTATGCATGTGTGTGTATGCGTGTGTATGTGTGTATGTGTGTGTGTGTGTGTGTGTGTGTGTATGCAGCATGTGTGTGTGTATACGTCTGTGTGTAGGTGTGTGTGTCGCCGTGTGCCATGATACAGACAGATGAGAGGAAGAAAGATCTACACGTTCACAAGTGTTCCTATAGTCCGGTAAAAACCTTTGACCCCTGCGCTGCTCGGAAGTGACGTCATCGTACGCAGGCGCACACACACCCACATACCTGGTGCACCCTGTACCCTATAGCCCGTAGGGCATAGCGTACACCAGGATACCAGAAACTGACCGTTGACCCCTGCGCGCGCTAGCAATACCGGTAATTGCGCGCAGGGGTCAAAGGTCAGTTCCTGGTATCCTGGTGTACCCTATGCCCTACGGGCTATAGGGTACAGGGTGCACCAGGTATGTGGGTGTGTGTGCGCCTGCGTACGATGACGTCACTTCCGAGCAGCGCAGGGGTCAAAGGTTACTTCCGGACTATAGGAACACTTGTGAACGTGTAGATCTTTCTTCCTCTCATCTGTCTGTATCATGGCACACGGCGACACACACACCTACACACAGACGTATACACACACACATGCTGCATACACACACACACACACACACGCACACACGCATACACACACATGCATACACACATACATACACACACGCACACACACGCATACACACACGCATACACACACGCGTACACACACTCGCAAGCACACACACATACACACAGAGACATACATACACATACATACACACCCACGCATACGCAGGCATACACATACGCAGACACACATGCACAGAGACGCATACACACATACACATAGACTCATACACACACGCACACACACACGCGCGTAAACACTCGTAAGCACACACACATACACACACAGAGGCATACCCACATACCCACGCACATGCACGCACACGCACACACACGGCTACACACACACACACACACAGACGCATACACACACATACACGCACACACACGCACATGCACGCACACACATACACGCATACACGCACACGCGTACACACACGCAAGCCCACACACACACACGCGTACACAAACGCAAGCACACACACACGCACACAGACGTATACACACAGACACATATACCCACATACACACAGACACATACACACAGACGCATACACACACATACACACATACACACGTACACACACACACACACACCCACACAGATGCATACACACAGACGCACACATGCACACACACAATATGACTGACTATTCACATGCAGGACATGAGAGCTTCTGACCTGGGCCTGATAGAAGGCCGGGATGGTGGAACATTCGTGAACATCCTAGGGTACAGGGTGCACCACAGCAGCGTGTGCCTGCATACGGAGACACACACACATAGACGCATACACACACATGCATACACACCCGCACACACACATACGCACACCCACACACACATACGCACACCCACACATACACACACATGCATACATACACACATACACACACAGACGCATACACCCACTTGCATACACACACACACGCACACGCACACACACACACACACGCGCGCATACCCTCATTGCGCCTTGCGCCGCTGGGTCAAAAGGGCTCGAAATGCGCTTTTATACTACTAATCCTTCCTTCACTCCCCTAAAATGCCCACTTTCGCTATTACTCGTACTGATGACGTCACCGATGACGTCACAGATGCTGTGGACATCTCTCAAATCGTGGTCTACACCCCGAGAGCTACAAGATGACACCCCCACGACGCATTCGGACCAAGGATGGTCCATCCCTACCCCAAATCCCTTTCTTCACCGCCCCAAAATGCCCACTTTCGCTACTACTCCTACTGATGACGTCATCAATGACGTCACAGATGCTGTGGACATCCCTCAAATCGGGATCTGCACCCCGAAGGCTACAAGATGACACCTCCCACGACGCATTCGGACCAACGATGGTCCATCTCTACCCCAAATACCTTCCTTCACTGCCCCAAAATGCCCACTTTCGCTACTACTCGTACTGATGACTTCACCAATGACGTCACAGATGACGCGAACATCCCTCAAATGGAGATGTACACCATGAAAGCTACAAGATGACACCTCCCACGACACAATCGGACCAAGGATGGTCCCTCTCTACCCCAAATACCTTCCTGCACTTTCCTAAAATGCCCACTTTCGCTACTACTCGTACTGATGACGTCACAGATAACGGGAACACCCCTCAAATGGGGCTGTACACCCCGAGAGCTACAAGATAACACATCCCACGACACAATCGGGCCAAGGATGGTCCCTCTCTACCCCAAACACATCTCTCCACGCAGCCCCAAAATGGCCACTTTACTTACTACACCCAACTGCACATGCGCAGGTTGACGCGACTTGCACTAAAAAACACGCCAGTCTGACTACCCCACACAAGCTTCACTTTGACACCTCCCACGACCCATTTGGACCCATAGTGGTCCATCTCTATCCCAAACACACCCCCACATACCCCCAACATGCTTGCTTTCTATACTACGGCCAGACTGCGCATGCTCAGAATATAGAAAACGGACGAATCATTAGTCCAGTCGGATGCTCCTCCACGAGAGCTTCAAAATAAGACCTCATACGACACCATAGGATCATTAGGGGTCACCTAGACCCCAAAACGTCCACCCAGTATGGACCTATACACCCATAGCCAGTATGGGGCTATATGGATCAACCCAGGCCTCGGTGAACTTTTTCCAAAAATTTCACCGTTTCGCTCCGGGACCCTTCCCATCGTGTTCTAAATGACGAGACGTGAAAAACAAAACCAAACAACCCATATCACAATGAACGTGTGGGAATTTCCCAGGGTGGACCTATCCCTTCCACAGCCAGCCTATGGGGCTATATACAGACCTCGGTGAACTTTTTCCAAAAATTTCACCGTTTCGCTCCGGGACCCTTCCCATCGTGTTCTAAATGACGAGACGTGAAAAACAAATCCAAGCAACCCATATCACAATGAACGTGTGTGAATTTCCCAGGTTGGACCTATACTCCCCCCATAGCCAGCCTATGGGGCTATATACAGACCTCGGTGACTTTTCCCGAAATTTTCACCGATTCGCTCCGGGACCCCTCCCATTGTGTTTTTCTCGGCGAGACGTGAAAAACAAGACCCCACAAGCCATAATAAAGCCCACGAAAAAAACTGACCATCCCCATACCCCATACAGGCATTTCCCTTATATTGTATAATACAGACCCCTATTGTAGGGGTAAAGTCCGAGTTCCGCTTTTTATATTTTCGGAAAAAAATCCTAATTTACATGCACCCACCCCATTGACTTGATAAGCAGGCCCCGATAAGCCCGGGGACCGATATTAGCCCTTTTGGCTAGAGGTGATACGGGTTTTCCCCTATTTTAGGGGTAAAGTCCGTGTTCCGCTTTTTATATTTTCGGAAAAAAATCCTAATTTTACATGCACCCACTCCATTGACTTGATAGGCAGGCCCCGATAAGCCCGGGGACCGATATTAGCCCTTTTGGCTAGAGGTGATACGGGGTTTCCCCTATTTTAGGGGTAAAGTCCGTGTTCCGCTTTTTATATTTTCGGGGAAAAATCCTAATTTTACATGCACCCACCCCACTGACTTGATAGGCAGGTGCCAATAAGCCCGGGGACCGATATTAGCCCTTTTGGCTAGAGTTGATAGGTGTTTTCCCCTATTTTAGGGGTAAAGTCCTTGTTCCGCTTTTTTATATTCTCGGGAAAAAATCCTACTTTTACATGCACCCACCCCATTGACTTGATAGGCAGGTCCCAATAAGCCCGGGGACCGATATTAGCCCTTTTGGCTAGGGTTGATAGGTGTTTTCCCCTATTTTAGGGGTAAAGTCCGTGTTCCGCTTTTTATATTTTCGGGATAAAAATCCTAATTTTACATGCACCCACCCATGACTAGATGCCCCTTCACGAATGCTTCACTTTGATGCCTCACTCGAGAGGTAAAGTCCGTATTCCGCTTTTTATATCTGGAGAAATTTTACATGCACCCATTATTCCACCCAGACTCGTACCCAGCTCCAATTCGCTATCGCTCTATGGAGACTAGTTATCGACAGGCATTTTAAATCAGCACTGCATAGTGATTGGCCCATGGTATTCTCCACCCACAATGCCCCTCCATGCTTGTTTGGACGTCGGCAAAATGGTACATCTTCAGAAAATTTATGACCTAGGCCTATCCCAAAGTTCACAAGATCATTATTGTTTAGCATCATCAGATAAACAAGACTAGTACGATCAGACAACATGAAGGCGAAAATACTGTATAATTGACGTAATTCGTTGTTTTCCGCGTTTCAATGGTTGATCTTCAATGCAGAATCTAGGTCAACTAAATTTATAATGTCTGCTGCTTCAAACGAGTAGGCCTACAAGTACGTTCAGTTTTATTTTTTTAACAACAAAACTTGCATAATGTTAGCAACAAAAGTACATATCATAGGGCGTATGAACAGTACTATGTATTGAATGAAGAACAGAAATGCTGCAAATCCCCTGACCTGATCATGAACATGTCACGCTAAGAACCTTGGAATAGGTCATAAATTTTCCGAAGATGTACCGTCTTGCTGGACGTCGTGGTAGTCGTAGAAACGAGGGCTTTATTTAGGAAACCTACCATAATCGCTCATCGCTCATCAAATCTTACAAAGGATCTATATAATACTTGGTGGATTGGTGGCCGTAGCGTTCAAGGCCCTTTATCGCACCATAGACGAGTACTGGTCACTAGATACACACGAACAACAACAACACATATTGACATTGGTCTATTTACCGGTCTAGATTTAGACCGGTAATTCAGCCAATCAGAGAATACAAAATGCCTGTCGCTTACTAGACCCCAACGGTGCGTGTGAGTTGAGGGCTAGGTACGAGTCTATATTCCACCGTGCATCTAGAGTGCAGCACTATCGATGCCGTGATGCCGAAAGGGCGTCCCCATAGCAAGCGGACCCGCCATTTTTGTTTGTTGATCTTTGCGAAGATGTACTGGACAATAAACGCTCGACCCTGGGGTCGCACGGATGCTAGACTGATCCTAATAACATGGTACAACACATATAGATTATGTTTATTACTATAAGTCTTCCTTCCCATGGTTTCAGCTATTTTTTCGACCCTCCCCGCTCCAAGGTCACGCCCAATCTCACGTTCGGCTATTTCCGTATTGGCGGAACGAGCCTCTCACATAGAACATGCACCCACCCCATTGACTTGATAGGCAGGTCCCAATAAGCCCGGGGACCGATATTAGCCCTTTTGGCTAGGGTTGATAGGTGTTTTCCCCTATTTTAGGGGTAAAGTCCGTGTTCCGCTTTTTATATTTTCGGGAAAAAAATCCTAATTTTACATGCACCCACCCATGACTAGATGCCGCTTCACGAATGCTTCACTTTGATGCCTCACTCGAGAGGTAAAGTCCGTATTCCGCTTTTTATATCTGGAGAAATTTTACATGCACCCATTATTCCACCCAGACTCGTACCCAGCTCCAATTCGCTATCGCTCTATGGAGACTAGTTATCGACAGGCATTTTAAATCAGCACTGCATAGTGATTGGCCCATGGTATTCTCCACCCACAATGCCCCTCCATGCTTGTTTGGACGTCGGCAAAATGGTACATCTTCAGAAAATTTATGACCTAGGCCTATCCCAAAGTTCACAAGATCATTATTGTTTAGCATCATCAGATAAACAAGACTAGTACGATCAGACAACATGAAGGCGAAAATACTGTATAATTGACGTAATTCGTTGTTTTCCGCGTTTCAATGGTTGATCTTCAATGCAGAATCTAGGTCAACTAAATTTATAATGTCTGCTGCTTCAAACGAGTAGGCCTACAAGTACGTTCAGTTTTATTTTTTTAACAACAAAACTTGCATAATGTTAGCAACAAAAGTACATATCATAGGGCGTATGAACAGTACTATGTATTGAATGAAGAACAGAAATGCTGCAAATCCCCTGACCTGATCATGAACATGTCACGCTAAGAACCTTGGAATAGGTCATAAATTTTCCGAAGATGTACCGTCTTGCTGGACGTCGTGGTAGTCGTAGAAGCGAGGGCTTTATTTAGGAAACCTACCATAATCGCTCATCGCTCATCAAATCTTACAAAGGATCTATATAATACTTGGTGGATTGGTGGCCGTAGCGCTCAAGGCCCTTTATCGCACCATAGACGAGTACTGGTCACTAGATACACACGAACAACAACAACACATATTGACATTGGTCTATTTACCGGTCTAGATTTAGACCGGTAATTCAGCCAATCAGAGAATACAAAATGCCTGTCGCTTACTAGACCCCAACGGTGCGTGTGAGTTGAGGGCTAGGTACGAGTCTATATTCCACCGTGCATCTAGAGTGCAGCACTATCGATGCCGTGATGCCGAAAGGGCGTCCCCATAGCAAGCGGACCCGCCATTTTTGTTTGTTGATCTTTGCGAAGATGTACTGGACAATAAACGCTCGACCCTGGGGTCGCACGGATGCTAGACTGATCCTAATAACATGGTACAACACATATAGATTATGTTTATTACTATAAGTCTTCCTTCCCATGGTTTCAGCTATTTTTTCGACCCTCCCCGCTCCAAGGTCACGCCCAATCTCACGTTCGGCTATTTCCGTATTGGCGGAACGAGCCTCTCACATAGAACGCACAACTCCCCACTGGTGGGGAGCGTATGACGATCACGTAGTGAGCCGGATACGAAATAGTGCCTTTGATAATCAAGAGATTCGGGCGCATTTTATTGTGAAATTCAGTTAATTTTAACCAAACGAACATAATTCATTCAAATTATACAAAACTATTTCTATGTTTAGTTGAATAATAGCAATCTATCAGAACTCAGCAACTGGGCTAATTTTCGTCAATACGGAAATAGACGAATGCGAGATTGTTTCCGCCGAAAATTAATTGTTCGCATGATAAAATAAGATTCTTTATTGTACTGAGCATCGCATTTGGGACAGAGTACAAAACACATAAAAAGTAGAATAAATAAGAAAGTAAACAAACAGGTGTGATGTTTCCGTTTTCGCTCCCAGAAATCCACTAGGCCAGAGGTCAGTTTTCGCAGCTAAAGTGAGTTCTGGGGCTAGATTGGGTCACGCCCGATAGAGTCATACCGGAAGTGGCGCCACCTGTCGGAACTACTTTTGACCTCTACGTGACCTCCACGCCCCCTGGCGGATGCAAGAGTTATTTCCCCCGGCAAAATACGAGTCTATATCAGTTTTATATACTACTACTGCCAGCGATAACTTCTCCTCCCCATGAGCGCAAAGGTTAATATTACTGACTCGTATATGGTGTCAGCTGAATAAAGTAATAGTTGTGTATTTTATAAATGGGCAATAATAATGTCTGAAGAATTATCGACCAATTTAGCAGCATTTGTTTTGAAGCATTCGATTCCTAACCTGAAGCTCAGCCCTGCCAATTGCCATTTGGAAACTGATCTATTATTAAAAACCCAATACACTCGCCTTCTCTTGGAGCAGTTTGGTTCACTTTGACTCGGTAGTAGTACCCAGCTTATTAATAGGAGACAGGTATATGTATGCTTCCTTGATTTTTGCGTTGTTCATTCACCGATAATCAATACAGAGACTTACCGACTCGTCCTGTTGCACAATAGCAATATGTGCTTCCAACATACGAAGCCGAAGGTGGTTCGTCAATTTCACTTGGCCACATTATGAGGCGCCGTTTGTGACAATATTGTCAACGACAAATATATAGAGTTAAAACCAAAATATAAAGTCGCCGTTTGTGACAATATTGTCAACGACAAATATATAGAGTTAAAACCAAAATATAAAGTCGCCGTTTGTGACAATATTGTCAACGACAAATATATAGAGGTGAAACCAAAATATAGTCGCCGTTTGTGACAATATTGTCAAACACAAATATATAGTTAAAACCTTTGTAAATATATATAAAACGATATAAATAGGGCCTATATATAAAGTTTTTTTTTTAAATTTTTATAAATATTTTTTGAACATAAATAACGATAGGAAGTTAAGACGTTAAATTTAACGTAAATATAAAGTACACGAACTTGTAAAGTGTACATGTAAACCAGATATGCCCAAAGGAAGCTGCGCAATCGATGTGCGCGCGAGTAATACTGGTTAATCAAAACTGCAACTGGGTTCTGAAGCGAAACTATGACAGCGGTGAAAGCCACTCGCATGTCACAGATGTGTCGAATCAAACAATAAGATCACGTACCTGAACATATGTCAGTTCACTGCCATAGTGATTTAGTAAAGGCCTATTCCAATTTTCAACAATTACTGTTATCATTTACAATCGTACTTCAGAGTTATCACATCAATTAGATATAAATACATCTACTTATAAATCACCATAAGGTATCCTAGCCCGCAGCCAATATCACGGCCTGCCCCTTTGATGTTCAATCTGCGATTCCGTCGGCCAAGTCGCTGGTTGCTATTTGCCGCATAGAAACATCAACAGAAGTTGAAATAAAACATGAAAATAACGATATATTAATTATGCGCAACACAAATATTAGGCAATTTGAAATCATACTGAATATGAGCATATTTCATTGACTAGAATATGACCATTCATAGCCTAGTTATAGGATTTGGAATTATATTGTCGTTTTGTATATTTTATCGTTTTTCGATAATTTCCTCATTTCCAAACAAGACAAAAATTAGCAGGGAATTTGGTATAAGTACAGCGAATGGGAAACTAATGGCTCATGAGGAACACTACATTGGCCTTTTTTCACTTTTGCGCTGCCTCGAAGCTGTTACTAGTAACTGAGGAATCAGTCGAAGCCGTTTTACCCCTGCGTGCTAATCGCTAATTGATCTTCAATACGTGTGTATTGAAGAGCACTTCTGGCCCGATGGGTTCTTGATGGGCATCGGTGTTAACCCTATTATATACGGTGACGAGTGAGTGAATAGGGTTTAACGTCGCTTTCAACATTTTTTCAGCTATATCACGACGGGGAAGGGAAGGGAGGGGAGTGGAAGGGGCGGGGTATACCTACTTGTAACAGAGCAGATCTAATGTTGACATTTTATACTGCTGTCCCACCGAAATATCATGCCGTAGGCAGACATGACACCCCACTCAGTCACGTTATACTGACACCGAGCGAACCAGTCCTTGTTCTATCCTCTCAATACTGAGCGTGAGCGAGGAAGCAACAAGTTCCATTTTTTGGTATGACCCGGCCAGGGATTGAACCCAGTAATTACCGCTTACGAATATCAACAGTTCATTTTATTCAAATTACGTTATACTAACTTAAAACCTAAAAAGTTTGAGATCAAGTAAGCGTATCATGCTATAATAAATGATCTCGTTAATGAAAACGAGGAACGGTGAACGCAACAGTACAATCCACACTGGTGGTTCCCACAGTAGGTGCCATTGTTCTTTCATAATTTGAGAACGGTACGTTTGATGATACAAGCATTGTGCAACCGGTTCCTCATGAGCCATTAGTTTCCACATTCGCTGTACTTATACCAAATTCCCTGCTAATTTTTGTCTTGTTTGGAAATGCGGAAATTATCGAAAAACGATAAATGATACAAAACGACAATATAATTCCAAATCCTGTAACTAACTAGGCTATGAATGGTCATATTCTAGTCAATGAAATATGCTCATATTCAGTATGATTTCAAATTGCCTAATATTTGTGTTGCGCATAATTAATATATCGTTATTTTCATGTTTTATTTCAACTTCTGTTGATATTTCTATGCGGCAAATAGCAACCAGCGACTTGGCCGACGAAATCGCAGATTGAACATCAAAGGGGCAGGCCGTGATATTGGCTGCAGGCTAGGATACCTTATGGTGATTTATAAGTAGATGTATTTATATCTAATTGATGTGATAACTCTGAAGTACGATTGTAAATGATAACAGTAATTGTTGAAAATTGGAATAGGCCTTTACTAAATCACTATGGCAGTGAACTGATATATGTTCAGGTACGTGATCTTATTGTTTGATTCGACACATCTGTGACATGCGAGTGGCTTTCACCGCTGTCGTAGTTTCGCTTCAGAACCCAGTTGCAGTTTTGATTAACCAGTATTACTCGCGCGCACATCGATTGCGCAGCTTCCTTTGGGCATATCCGGTTTACATGTACACTTTACAAGTTCGTGTACTTTATATTTACGTTAAATTTAACGTCTTAACTTCCTATCGTTATTTATGTTCAAAAAATATTTATAAAAAAAACAACAACAAAAACTGTATATATAGGCCCTATTTATATCGGTTTATATATATTTACAAAGGTTTTAACTATATATTTGTGTTTGACAATATTGTCACAAACGGCGACTTTATATTTTGGTTTCACCTCTATATATTTGTCGTTGACAATATTGTCACAAACGACGACTTTATATTTTGGTTTTAACTCTATATATTTGTCGTTGACAATATTGTCACAAACGGCGCCTCATACTACATCCCTTTCTGCCAGAAGGTGGTGGGTGCCTGATTGGCATATAGATTCACATTGCTTTTCCGGTTGAATCTAGTATTTCCATTGTCAGGTATTGTTTTTCTAACAGTGGCCCTGGCCCTCCTGCAGCAGATATGCAAGTTCTTGTTCAATGCACTTTTTTTCTTTATTCGAGAACACATCCTAGCATTCGTCCTGAATCCCAGCCTTGGAAATTGCTATTTCGAAAATGATCTAAATATAAAATAACGAATTTCAATTGCATTGAAGTATTGCATGAAACATTACTCGGGTACAGTAAAATTATTACACTGAATCATAGGTTTCCCAAGAACGTGCTATCCGGAAATAATTGACTTCTCAACGAAAAACATTCGTGGTCTTCCGTCGCCAGTCGGTCATAAAATCTGACAATAGTATCCATGGTCCATTTAGATATCTTTGAATTACCAGCGTCTAGTCCATCATTCAATATTCAGCCGTCATCCATTACAGAAAAACAATCAATCATACTATACATAAACATAGGCTAGTTTCCTGCAAGAGAGAAGCGATCAACAGTTTACAATGATGACAATGTCTCTGAGATCACACATTGGGAGATGACATATCATGGTAGTGTGAAATATGTTAAAGTGTGAGAGAATGTTGATGAACATACAATGGTGATAGAAACATAGAGCGGCGTGCAATCTGTCTCATACTTTAGCTACATTTATAAACTCAAAGACATGCCAAAGACAATGTTATGACATTTCTGCATATCAAACATACCGCTTCACGAGGACACCTTTAATGACGTGACCACAAGGTCACTGGCTCAAGCATGGATGGAATGTGAACATGTCGAAGGCATTCCCCTGCATGAAATGCCAGAAAATGTTTATACGTCATGATAATATGTTGGAACACGTTCTCCTGGTAAAGAAACAATCAACAACCTTTCAAAGATTTCCTAGATGCCTCCATCTTGAAGGGTTTCCTTGTAACATATGTAGGTGTAGTTTGAATATCGGCTTTCTGGCGCTGTCTATCAAGATCGGCATTAGCCCGTTCCACAACTTGAGTTGGTGATATGAATGTAATCATCGCTATTTTAATCCTCTTAACATGAGGATTATTAACTGAGCCCTTCATATCGATGTTCTGGTAGGCATTGTACAACTTTTAAAGTTGTTTAGGTCTTCTCTCATTGCAATGTTTCTTTTCTCGTGAAAGTTTTAGCCTGGTCTATTCCTAATTTGGTCAATTTATCAACATCGCAAACGTAATCTTCTTTCCACATCATGGTACAGTTTAGTGGGGACGATCTAATGTGTTCGATGGTTTCCTAAAGAATGCGGATAGTCTACTCGACAGGGCCTTAACATTGAAATGTACGTTTGATGACGTTACCATGGCATTACTCGAGTGGGTTTACAAAGCA